>WSYH01009928.1:10383-24568 GCA_036426205.1 Ascaphus truei | reverse complement strand
TATTTATTATTCAAACAATTGGTGTCATAATTGTGACAGTCAAATAGCAGGCAACTTTAAATGGCATACAGTTAATACAAGCTTCAGCAAATTGCCATATATAACATCACAGCAGCATGTCACAGTTTTAAAGAGTCACAGGCATTAAAGATACAGATCGCTGGTTTAAATTCCTATCAGCTACCAGCCTCACAGTGCACATGCGCAAAGAACTAATGGGGTCACTACAGGTTAATCCAAGCGCTATAAATACCTTGCTAAGACATAGGAAACCTTCTGATTACCCAAGCCTTGACAAAGCACTCGCGAAACGCGCGCGTCGGCAAACACGTGACCACGTGCACGCGCGGCACCGGAGTTCATGTACACTGACTCAGAGAGATTCCTCACCCACCACCCCTCCCCACCTTTGCTCACAATTTCACCCACCACCCCTCCCCCACCTTTGGTCACAATCTCACCCACCACCCCTCCCCCACCTTTGGTCACAATCTCACCCACCAGTCACCTGACCTCCAAACCCTGTCGACCAGGTCCAATTCATTCATTTTGACCATTCATCCACCCGCCCACACAGATTATTTTTGCCCCCGAATGATCTTGTCAATGAAAGAAGTGACCTACTTGTCCTGCCAATTCCAAACGTTTGTTTCCGTAGTAATCCCGGTCATCTACTTTGTGTTCCCCTTGAGCCAATATTACTCTCCGTACCATTACCGCGGTGTAGATGCATTTCGCTCTGAAATTGAACTCTTTCACCTAAGAAATAATGCAAATTTGTGTAACCACTTACTAATACTGTGTAAAACAAAATAAAGGTAGAAGCGCATTTTGTTTTTTTTGATTAGTTTCATGTACAATTAATTAAAAATCAGTGTTAGTAAAGTGACGCCCCCAGCTGGTAGAAAACCAAAGAGAGGCCGGGATGAGGACCTTGTACCCAATTACGTGATGCACTCAATCAAGTGGGTAAAAAATAAATAAGACGTTACCATTATGTTATTTAGGACTAATAAGGAAACACTTAACTAGACCAGGATAAATCGAAATAAGATTTTAAAAAAGCCACATGCCGGACATAAGGTGGGAAGGTACTATGCCAGTTAAAATAATTTAGAAATAGTCACCGGGAACCCTTGATATTAGATGTAATACCCAAGTTACTACGGTAGGGAGCGTACTCCTCCACACCGCCATAGTCACCAGTAGGCCTAGGTGGTGACAGCAGCACGCACACGTTAGATAAGTGTCTCACTAGTATGATAGCAGCTCAACAGCAGACGAATGTCCTCGAACCACTTGGCAAGCTTGATTTCTCTTGAATCAACTTTATCTGTTTAGGCTCTCAATATGAAACCTATAGACCAAGTAACTGTTTAAAAATGTGGTAGAAATGAAGTGCACCAGACAGTGAAAAAAAAAAAAACGTGTCTAGGCCGGTGGTCATGTGACCATTTTAGCCCAGCCAGGGTTGCCCTGGGATCAACAGAATGTGGACGAAGCCATCAGGTAGATTTTTATTTATTTTTAAAGCAGTGTTTTTTTTGTTTGTTTTTTTTTGGTTAAGGAACCCTATAATTATATTGTGAAAATTCTGAGGTACCCCGACCCTCTCTAATAGCGTGTCTGAGATCAGATGTACTGTAAATTCTTCTGTATTTGGTCCAATTGTCGAATGACCTGAAAATTGCAGGAAACCCTTTAGGGATGCCCGGGGAACCCAAGGGGTCCTAGGAACACGTTTTTAAAAACACTGAGTTAAAGACAGTTAGCGAGACCGCTAAGGGACAGTGAAGAGACAAGATGCGACAGAGCAGGAGTTGAAAACAAAGATAAAATGGAGTAAAGAGGAAATAATTATAAACTGATAAATAAAGTGTGCAGGAACCCCCGAGTGGAAGAGTGACAGGGAGAAAGTGAGAATAAATCAGAAAAAAAAAAGTGTGAGAGAAAGGAAGAGTGAAAAGATACGGAGAAAAAAATTCTAACTAGGAAAGGATTATAGAAGTAGTAAAAAGCGATAAATATGGTAAAATCGATGGATATTAAAGATAACATTTAGATAGATTTATTTGTATAGATAAAGTAGGAGACACAGATAGAGAACGTAAAATAGAGGGAGAGAGTGTACATTGGGGAATTATTTACCAACATACACCCAATCACTGCATCTACGCAAATTATATAGGTCACGCATGAAAATAGAGACAGGCGCGTAATAAAGACAGCAGGCCACAGAGTGGTACGCTAACAGTACACTTAGAGACTGACGCGATGGGGACAGTGACTAATCCCTACTAAGAGGGTGTCCTCGAAGGCTGCTGTATACAAGGTTCATCACTTAGTCTCCTTTGTTCTTTGGGGGGGGGGAAAGAATAGCCGAGGACCAGAGAATACTGTGACCGACTAATGGGGGAAAGGGGAGTAGGATAGGAAGCTCTTGCTACAGTCTGTGGCAATAATGGTGCCTGGGACAAAATAATATAATAGAAAACAGATGTCTTGACTAGGCAACACTAGGGTAGTCCCTGTATACTACCACTCAAATGTATTCCCGTAGTGGTGTTCACGAATACCCCACTACGGTAAGTGAATTGCCATACAATTATTAACCAACTTTTTTTTTTTTTTAGAGACTTGGTGTCTTCAAACACCACCAATGATCTATATATTATAGACCTGCGTTTATCTATATGCCTAATCCACTTTCCAATACTACTGATAGATTGGTTTCCATCAACTTAACCCCAACATGATTCAAACGCTGTTTAGGATTGATGCACTATAGATGTTTCATCTCCTCTACACTCATCAATGTTTCAAATTAATTAGGAATGTATGCATTATTACTAAGAAGTTTAATACTTCTAGTTATGACAGTCTACAATACCAAGGTTACCGGTATCGCACTGCAAATGGGTACTTTAACCCTACTCTAGAAGGATCGCCGTCCGGTATTTTAAACGGTTTCTAGTCCTTGAACAGTGGCTCCATCTGACCTCATTTGCATTGACCACTCACCACCGTAGTGGGACCTACAATACTTAAGCGTCTTATCGCTTACATTACCATCCATCTGTGGTCAATACAGTGGTCTACACAGCACCCTGGCAGAGAGCCCCTGAATTATTTAATACTTTATTAATCACTCCAGTGTGATATCTTACTGGTGATATCAGCTTGTCTACCCAACATTTTAAATTCATCACAACCAACAAAAGGTTAAGTTTTATTTTCTTTACCAAGTCTTACACATTTACTCATTTCATGAGTGCTAGTATACAGGGACTACTATACCGTGACCGAGACATGTCAGCCAGGAGTATCCTCAGGACAATGGCGATCCAGCAAAGTTATACCGTGACCGAGACATGTCAGGCAGGAGTATCCTCAGGACAATGGCGATCCAGCAAAGTGGGGCAGCATCAACAATGGTTTTAACCTGGCCAGAGCTTAGTGAAATATGTAATCAGAATGGTTATACATAGATGTTAGAGCGTTACTAGGACTACGCTGGCATTGTACAGGGAAGGGGGTCGAGATTTAACTGAAATTACCAGGTCTTTCTGCGGAGTTACCAATCAAATTATTTTTAGGAGTTCCAGTGCGGTACAATTATTTCTGTAACAATTAGTGTATTTATTGCTTCACCCCACTCATCCTTGGAGTAAAGTACTGTCTGGGCCTATATCCATAAGTATAGGCAACAGATTATATTGGTTAGAAGTACGTATGCGCGTGTGTGAGGCAGTCCGTTCCGGGTGGGGTCGTAGTGGGGACCACACAAGGGGATCAGGTTAGTCCCTACACCCCAGCACTATATCCGAGGCGACCGCGACACCCACATACCACAGAACTATTTTTAAATTCATATCTAGTACCTTCATTACTTCCTGTCCAGCCTATGTTTTCATCTATTCACATTTCTCCTGGTCTAGTAAAGTGGGTAAGTTAGACATAACCTGCGTCTTAATTAGAAACAAAAACAAACCGTTGAGACTCTCTTTTGGATATTCTTTATTTTGCCAAGTTACACACCCATAAAATCTTAGGGGCAAATGGGGTGCATACTTTCAATTCAATATCGTTGCTTGGGTTTTACATGGAGCAATCGCCCTGCTTCTAGTATTGTGTTGTAGAAAAGACACTGCTCATGCTATGAGCTTAGCTATACATCTATTAGGTGTTTTCTGGGAAGCATGGCATCCAAAGAGAGAGATATAACAATCATTTCAACGGTTTCAAGCATTTCATCTACGTAATACATTTTCTTTAAAAAAAACCCAGCAAAAACAAAATGATTGGAAAACAAGTCAAACCTCCAATATTTTGAACTGCAGCCTCTTCAAGACAATGTGTTTTGGCCACACATAGTCCACAAGGATTAAATGTAGCAGTGCTGCGCAAGCAGACCCGCTTTGGGAAATAGAGTGAATTAGAAAGAACATACTACATAAAGCTTGGCCCCCTGTAGACGCACTTACCAGACCTCCCTCCTACTGTCTCTGTACGTTCTCCCTACCTACCAATTAGACTGTAAGCTCCTCGGGGCAGGGACTCCTCTTCCTTAATGTTACTTTGATGTCTAAAGCACTTATTCCCATGATCTGTTATTTATATTATCTGTTATTTATTTGATTACCACATGTATTACTGCTGTGAAGCGCTATGTACATTAATGGCGCTATATAAATAAAGACATACAATACTATAACCATGAATTTAGCTCACGTGTGTGACTGGTTAATTACCCCCAAAATGTGGCATGGCTGGGCCCCCTCCCCCCAGGGAGAGGATTCATGAGCGAAAACGATATGGCAAAGCAAACATATGTCACTGTGTTCAATGGCAGAGGGTCACTACATTAAAATGTTTTTATAGGATACTACTTACTGGTACGTGGGCCAGAATAGTTGTTGCCAAAAGTTCACGTGCTTCATCAACTTTCGATTTTTTGGGACCACCCCACATTCTCTGTCTACGCACTTTATTGCCGATGTACTTTAATGCCTATAAGGAAAAATCCCAGCATATCATGCACAGTGTTAGAGCGTCCGTGGGAGGTGAAATTCAACATAGATAAATGCCATGTAATGTTACAAATAATGCAAAACCTACATATAAAATAACGGAATGTGAAATAACTATTGTGATCCAAGAAAGATACTTTGGAGTCAGTGGATAGCTCAATGGAAAAACGTCATCACGAAGCCAAACCGAATGTAAAAAAGAATTAGGACAAATGCTTGAAAATGGAACAAAAGTATTGTTATGCAATTGTATACAGGCAGTCCTCGGTTATCCAACGGAATCCGTTCTGGGAGTAGCGTTGGATAGTGAAACCGTTGTAAAGTGAGTCCCATGTTAATCAGTGGCGGTGAGCGTCGGATAACGCATTCAGGCGTCGAAATACGGCCCATAGGGTTGCATTGTAAAGCGTTGGATATGCCATTCGTTGTAAAGTGATACGTAGAATAGCGAGGACTACCTGTAATTCTATGGTGCATCTACATCTCCAATGTGGTTTTCATGTATGGTCACCTACGCTAAAAGGACATAATAGGTATAAAAAGGTACAGAACAGGGCTTTTTAGCATGAAAAACAACAACCACCAAATGCAGATAAGTAGTATTTACAACAATAAAAACTCCAACAATAAAAAAAGTCGTAAGGGTCAGGCACTGAAATGACAAGTATATATAAAACCCGAGTAACCCAACACAATAAATTTGTGGCACTCATTACCTCGGGATGTTGACCGTAAACTGTAATAAGCGTTTTAAGAGAGAAACACGTTCATGGAAGCCAAGTCCATTAGTAGCTATTGGCAAGATGGACAGAGTAAGCATCCATGCTTTGGCTATGCACAGCTTTTAACATTGGAAGGGTATGCCTGTACTACAGGTGTCCCCGCTCTGTGTTCTCCCCAGAAGGTTCCAATGCTGGTCACTCTTCGAGATTTTATTCTGGAACGGATGGCCCCTTTTGTCTAACTTGGTATTGGCCGTTCTGACGTTCCTAGCACCAACTCCTGATGGTTGGCTTAAAAAGGTAAGGATTACAGCCACGGACCACTATTCAATATGCTGTATAGGCGATTCCCAATGCTTGGAGAGTTTACCTCCATTCAAATAAATGGGACTAAAAGCTTTTCCATCACAGGGAATACGGATTCAGAACATAATCTGTTACCTTAACACGTGAAGCGAAGAACTGGGAAAAAAGCTAGAACCTCTCTTTAAGTTAGTTTACTAGGATAATTATGACTTCAGTGAGCGAGGTGACACCAATATCTGTAAGTCCGGATGCTGGTCTTTGGATAGACCTAGACTATGGTAGTGGTTAAGATATTTTACATCTGAAATAGGCTCATCAACAGTTTTGACACCTTCAGAAAGTACCAACTAACAAGTACCAGAATTGAATTTGAGCAGATGTGTTGGTTAAATCAATACAGTTTCTACATTATTATAACACTCCAAAGCTACTTTTTGGCCTCCTTTTAGCGGTAACAGGTTAACGTAAGCTTTCCCTATACGATTTGGTGTGCTGTAGAAGGGTAATCCAGTACTTTACAATAATTGTCCAAAAAGACATCTGCCAAACTTTGGATGCAACATCATAGAATACTTCTCAGACCGACGTACACGAGTGATGCCGTTTAGACGGAGGACTTGGTCTGTTACGTCTTAGCGTAAGTTAAACCATCTGTAGCATTCAGCACATCAAGCACTATGCAGCGAGATCACTTCAAAAGAAAGACTTATGAACTTTATCCTGTGTTAAGCACAACGTAAAAAAGCTTTGCCATTTTCCCCCCCATCCCCCCCCCCCCCCCCCCCCCACCACCCAAAGGATCTTGCTTTGTGTTGGAGGGCCTGCTCTCAACTTAAAAATCAGTTTTTGTATACAGACATGAAATTCTGGGCGTGAGCCAAAGCCCGGAAAATACTTCAGCATTCCAAAGCTCTGGTATTTATGACGAACCGTTAAAAATAATGGAAAGACACACCTGCAGCTGTGTGAAGATCTGAGCTTTCTGGCACTCTTCCAAACTGGGCCCAAATGCAGCCATCACGTGCTCCTCTGTGCCAATCATTTGCACGATCTCTTGGTCACTTTCAATACCCATTGCCTACAAGAAGAGGGGGGGGGGGAGAGAAAAAGCCCGCACATACCATTGGCTTTGTGTTCGCTCATTGACATTTGCTTATGTTAATTTGGTACTGTTTGAGAGTATTACTTCCAGGCGATGGTTCAGCTCACATTCGAAAAACGGTGCCATCTGGCAAGGGTAGCGCATAACGAACAGAAAACCAAAGTAAAGCCATTAAGAGTAAACTTTTAAAAAAAAGTGTATGACATCGCTAATATTTTTAGTGCTCAAGTTTACATGCAAAAACAGATAAGTTTGGTACTAAAAACCATACAAAGTTATTTACACTACTTAAGCTTTCAACTCATCTGTATCTATAGAACATCTTTATGTCATTTTTATTTTTAAAAAAAAAAACCTGTGGGGTTGTTGAAAGGTGACTACACTGCAGCCTGTTGTTCAAAAGCCAGTCTACCTATTGTTTGACGGATCTCCAAGACACCTTGTTATACTTTATGCGGTGGGGTATAAAAAGCATAACAAGGGAGCAAAGAGACTCACAGGTTTCTAAAAAGGTAAGTGTTTCAATGTGCCAGCCCAAAGCACATTGTTTTGGAGAGTCCAGATGGTGCTATAACGCCTTCCCCTAAAAAAAAAATGTATTAAAAATCCAAGTGATTTATATTAACCGGTTCAATGTCATTTAGGTGTCAGTCCTCATTCCCAATGAATTAAAAGGATTTAACTCCTTTGCTGGCAGGAGTTTTCATTCATTGGGAAAAGGGGATTGACTCCTAAAATGAAGTTTTGCACCTCGACATTGAACCGGCTAATATAAATCACTTTGGTTTTCTCTGATGTCAGAGAATATTGCCAGCAAAGGAGATATTTTGCCGTCAAATGAGAATGCCATTTATGGGTATTCTGCGTGGGGGGGGGGGGGGGGAAAGAGTAAACTCTTTCAGCGGGAACACTGTAATTCGCCATCAGTAGCCTGTTCTCCGGCAACATCAGCTGCCGGCTAATGATTGCATCACAATTACGTCTCAAGTGAACATAAAAGGGGGTTGACTTAGAAGGGGTGCAGTTTGTCTGTGGAAAGGGAAGTTCAATTAAGTTCAGAAAACAAAACACTCATCTAGATACTAGGGCAACATTACAAATTTAAAATACTTCAACCTAAATGGTTGACGACTTAAATCATTCAACTTCAACCTAAACATAATGACTGATGTTAGCTCACGTTCGTCTCTTATGGAATAGATCTTTTAAAGCAGCTCCCCCCCTATAAGCATATATGAGTTTAACTCCTATAATGTTATTGTCTTGCCCCTTGAGCGTGTCCTGCTGTTTTTAAAAAATAAAGGTATATTCTTAGCAATAATAAAAAAACACGATTTTTTTAATCTCTAGCTTCTGAGGTTGCCATGGACATCGCGGAGATCGTCCCGGAGATGATTGTGGAGAAACAGTTGGTGAAATGGGACAAGAAAGAGGGAGGTAGATTTTAGGTGTCGCCTGCATAGAGATTCTGAAAGCCGACAGATCGTATACACAGTCGGCTGGGAGTATGGCGCAGCCAGGAGCACTGTGCGCTCACTCGAGGCTTCTTCCCGCCAACGGAGCCATGATGCCGTCACGTGATGCGAGTTGCCCGCTCTTGCGTCACGACATCATGTGATGCGTCGTCACGCGAGTGCGAGGTAGCAGGAGATGCCGGCACCTACGGAGGCCCCGCGCTCTCCTTCGACCATCACAGATTAAATGTTGTGGTAGTTAATTAAACCCTCGCCGGACGTGGGGCCTCTAAGTGCAGGGGCCAAGTACATTCACACCGATGGCACAGCCGTCAAGCCAGCCCGATTGTATTAGTCTACCAAGAGAAGAGGTAAAGAGTGAGAAAACCGACAGAAAGAGGGAAGGAGGAGACGCCAGAGAAGGAAACCAGAAGAGGGCTGTGTCAGAGGCCAACGGAGCGTAGGGTGTGCAGGAGAAGGTGGTGATCAACAGTGTCAAAGGCAACAGAGAGATCCAGGAGAACTAGGAAGGCCTTAGACTTAGCTGTGACTTAGTCTTAACTGTGGCTTAGCTTAGCTGTGGCTTAGTCTTAGCTTAGCTGTGGCTTAGTCTTAGCTTAGCTGTGGCTTAGTCTTGGCTGTGGCTTAGTCTTGTCTTAGCTGTGGCCTAGTCTTAGCTGTGGCCTAGTCTTAGCTGTGGCCTAGTCTTAGCTGTGGCTTATCTTAGCTGTGGCTTAGACTAAGTGGTCATTGGCCACTTTTGTTAGCGCTGTCTCGGTGGAGTGTAGAGGGCGATTGCAAAAAGTCAAGCAGGGTGTTGTAGGAGAGAAACCGAGTCAAGCAATTATACACACAAACCGCTCAAGTAGCTTTCCTGTTTATGCTTCATTCTCTCTTGCCCTATCTTTCTAGTTGCCCATTTGCCAAGCAACCTATCTCAGTTGGAGAAAACAAGATTGTAATTTATCATACTCATTTTTTTATGGCATCAATTACCCAAATATTACATACAGGATTATTTTGTGTGATCCTATGTTGGATTGCATTACAAAGGACACAGTATAGAACATTAGTAGTGTAGGTTTACCTTGATTTTGTTGCAGGCTGAAGATGTTTTGGGCAAATGACCCATACTTATGAGAAGAAGAAAAAACCATATAGAAATTAATCAAATGTGCCATATTGGATATGCATTAGGGCTTGTTTACTAATGCAATATAATATCATAAAGGCCCAATTCCCATCACGGCCATGAGAAGAATACAGCATGTTTAGTAATCATTAAAGGCCTGCAAATGGTAATACAAAACCTCCAAAATGCATCCCATGAACTGGCAGATAGGGTTTTCCAAAAAATTGCTGAGGCCAACTCAAGGGCTTGTCTCAATGGCCATTTTACTTACAAGGCATTCAGTTACAGCAACAGAAGAACAGCACCTCTAAAGGATTATCTGGAGCAGGATGTTATGAAGTGTAGCAAGCACGTACATCTAACTGAACAGCCTATGCTCTAACACACTATTGCTGAGCTGCTCTTGAGAATTACTGTGCAGTTCTGAATAGATCTCTGGATGGAACTGGAATATCGTTGGTGCCAAAGAAGCTACACAGTTTTTAAAGGGCAGGTGAAACTTGTTTAACAAGGTATATGGACTCTCGGAGAGAGGTACAAAATGAAATTGAGACTAGGGGGGGGGGTTATTGATCATCTTGATTCTTCCACACAGCTGAAATCTTTCGCCTAGGACAGAGAAGGTACTTAAGCCTTGGAGTGCTGGAGGGGCCCGGAGCACGAGTGTCCCTCTGATACATCACGATCACGTGACTGCTCCACGCAGCGACCGCGTGATCATGATGTCAGTGATACGGCGAACGGTCGAGTCCTCTTACCAACAGATAACGAGAAGCCCATGATTTAGCCACAACACAATGCGGCTCCTGGATTGCCAGACACCCATGACGTGGAGGCTACACCATGGGACACCCAAAGGGTTAAAAAAAAAAAACTTATACGTCTTCCACCAAAAAAAAAAGAAAAATCTCACAATGACGGATCCCGAGAGGTTACAAAGCTTGTAACATATCTACTACTTGTTCGTCCAATAATTGGTATCATACCCCCTACTCCCTCTCCCTCCTGTTACTACATCGAAGAAGGGACCAACACAGCTCCCCAGCATGCTTTGCTTACAGTGCTAATCGCAAAGGTTTGGCTGCTTTTAATTTTAGGGAAATATGTTACAAGTTGAATTCTTAGAGGTCTCTGAATGGGGAACTGTTTGTTTTCTTTACCCTCTCCCCCCCCTCATCAGAGAACCAATAAAGGGAAGGTTGGGAGGGGCTGGACTTTGGCTGTACAAACATTTGCTGAACACAGTGGGGAAAGCCAGGGGAAATCCTACCCCTCCCATATACCCAAAATACTCAGGTGTCGGATATAGAGATATATATATATATATATATATATATATATATATATATATAAAATTATCCATTACCCAGATGAGAGCCTTATACCGTTTAGATGCCTGAGAGGAGAGCGAGTACCCCAGCTCCTTCGACCCCATCCCCGCTTCGAGAATCGGTCACGTAATCGCGTGCATCACAGATGACGAAACGGGAGGAGTCATCGCGCCCTTTCCATTCAGATCGCGCCTTGCAATCTCGCCGAAGGAATTTTTAGGCCTTGTTCAGGGTGGCTGCTGCAGAAGTTGGAGGGAGGGCGGGAGGGAGGGCGGCAGTTTGCTGGGCGATCTGTGTTTATCCCCAGCAGACTGTTTCAGGAGGCGGGGAGGGGGCGGGGTTACATTCTCATTCTCAAGAATGATTTCATTGGCTGCCGAGGTCCCAGTGACGCTGCTGCAGCTTCAAAAAACAAATTTTTCGTTTATTGAAACTGTAGCCAGCTTCAACTCCTGGCTTCGGAGACAGGGCAGCTGCTACCCTGACAACCAGTATTCAAATTGAATACTTTGTGTCCCACGGCAGCACGCCCTCCCTCCGAAGCCTGCACCCTGAACGAGGCCTTAGACTAAGTGACTGCGTGCTGGGGCAACCCACGTGTGCCAGACCCCAGGATGTAAGTACTACCTATGTCCTGGGGCCCCCAAAGTGTTAAACGTGTCACTGGAATGAGTTCACAACACTTTACGGGTGAAACTATTTACACCACTGGTATAATAGCCATTTATTGGCCTATTGGGAGCACTAGAAGACGGTGCTTTGGTGCTGTATCGCGATCTACCCAATATTTGTAACATTTAAGGTTAGATGATGCAGTGGAACACAGCACTGCAACATGATGCATACTCTATCCCTTTACTGCAATTGCTGGCATGTACAAGGCTTCTGTCAAATCCCAGCTCCATCCAACATCGACCATGTGTGAGCCAAGCTGCTTTCTGTAGAAGATGCTCGATTCATGGTTTATATAATATACTTACTAACATTTACACGGAGAAACAAAGACGATATAAAACACACTTCCAAAGCATGATTTGCTGCTGGGAAACTAAAGCACGATTAATATTGCAATGCTGCCCTCTTGTGGTAAGGACATGTCCCACCTATTTGTACAAGATTTATAAACAGTTCATCATTGATTTGCTACTTAGCAGCTAACTACCTAACATTTCATGTAATCCCTTTTAGCTGCACCTAGGAAAAAAATTGCATTACTTATTCCAGACACCCACGATGCACAACTTCTAAAGAAACACTGCTCCATCTAACCATAAAACGAGACATCTAACAAGTCATTTTGTTTTTAATAATAAATCAATATTTAATTATATAAGCATTGAAATTGTGTCCAGCGCTAGACACAAACAAAGGCATAAGTCCCTACCCCTCGCAGTATACAACCTGGTGTAGGTGGCAGAGGTGCTGGGAAATAAAGTCATTTACTAAAAGACATATGGAGCGGACACGGATATTACTATTACAAGGGCAGGGAGATTGCCACTACAAAACTGCGCCCAGGAAAGCAAAAACATGGAGGCTACGTACAAGTGTACCCCAAGCATCCACCAATCTCACTACCCACAATGCACCAGCCCTTCTACTTCCTTTCTGCAAATACCAGACTTTGGCTGACCAGAGGGGAAACAAAACCTCTCGAGAGGATCAGTATATTATCTACCGGTATATATAGATTAAATATAGATTAAATATAGATTAAAAAAAGAGAGAGCGTGTAAACCAAACCAGGAAAATAATTATACACTGCACATTATGCAATACACAAGCAAAATGTATTAATAAATTCAACGTACTTCCTAAAACTTCGTGTAAGTCAGGTTTCTCAGGCTCTCTCCCTGCTGGCGCTGAGTGCGCGCCTGCTTGGAGAGCATGGGAAGGGGAAGCTGAGCGCGCTAGAAAGTATAAAAAAAAAATGTATTTACCTAAGCGCCAGTGAGCACGCGCATACCCGTGCATCGCTTGAGCATCGACATATATATATATATATATATATATATATATATATATATATAAAAATATCCAAGACAAACAAAACAATAAAGCAGCGCCTAGTGAGGGTGTGAATTAAAATTAAAATAAGGTATTGTTAACTATATGTACTAACGGATTATAAATAACAAAAATTCAATATAAAATATACTTAACTAAGTGCCTATCCTAATGTATAACCTATGTATATTGTATAATGTGATGATAAATAACAAACAAAAATATATAATTAATAAATGAAATAAAAAAAAAACAATAAAGAGGGTAAAAACAAGTCCTCAAGAAATAGTCCAATGATGAACAATGAAGGTTGGTATAGGGGGTCTCCAGCTGCTCTCAAGGGGATTAACCACATCCGAAGGGAATCTGCAGAAAGGAGAGAGGGGAGAGCACACGCTCCATAGTATAAAACCGTAAATTTATTGAGGGGAAGGGGGGTAAAAAATGCACTCACAAGGGTACAAGTTTTAAAAGCATTTCGTGATCATAATCACCACATCCGGTAACTGCAATAGATTCTTTAGAAGACCCTCGGTCCCGAAGATGGAAGAACCACAATCTAGCAAGATGTCCAGGGTAAGTAGATAGTTCGGAAACAAGTTCCAAAGATCCCAAAGGAATATAACCTTGCTGGCAGGTCTCTGTGGCGTCCGGCGCTCGAGTAGGTTTTCTCCTGCGCTCCGTGATGACATACTGCAGGGCTGCACAACATACGGCCCGCGGGCCACATGCGGCCCGTCTGGCCTCTCTGTGCGGCCCGGCCCGTGATGACTCTGGCCGGGCGCCAGTTAATTAAATAAATTTAAAAAAAAAAAACCAAAGTTTTAAAAAAATGGCGGCGATTCATCTCTCCTCCCAGCCCTCTCCCTCCCTCTCCCTCCCAGCCCCCTCCCTCCCAGAACCCTCCCAGCCCCCAGGTTTTGCGGTGCGCGGGGGCAGCAGCAGCCGTGTGTTTTATTTTTTTCAATAGCAGGCTGCTGCTGCCGGGGAGGTCAGAGCATGCAGGGGGCGGGGCTTAGTACCGGGGAGAGGATGTGCTGAGCTCATCTAAGAGAGGTGAGAGGTGAGAGGTGAGAGGTGAGAGGTGAGAGGTGAGAGGTG
>WSYH01009928.1:0-10375 GCA_036426205.1 Ascaphus truei | reverse complement strand
AGAGGTGAGAGGTGAGAGGTGAGAGGTGAGAGGTGAGAGGTGAGAGGTGAGAGGTGAGAGGTGAGAGGTGAGAGGTGAGAGGTGAGAGGTGAGAGGTGAGAGGTGAGAGGTGAGAGGTGAGAGGTGAGAGGTGAGAGGTGAGAGGTGAGAGGTGAGAGGTGAGAGATGAGAGATGAGAGATGAGAGATGAGAGATGAGAGATGAGAGATGAGAGATGAGAGATGAGAGATGAGAGATGAGAGATGAGAGATGAGAGATGGAGAGATGAGTGATGAGTGATGAGAGGTGAGAGTGATGAGATGAGAGATGAGAGATGAGAGATGAGAGAGGAGAGATGAGAGAGACGATGAGAGATGAGAGATGAAGATGAAGATGAGCGATGAGAGATGAGAGATGAGAGATGAGAGAGAGATGAGAGATGAGAGATGAGAGATGAGCAGAGAGAGATGAGAGATGAGAGATGAGAGATGAGAGATGAGAGATGAGAGATGAGAGATGAGAGATGAGAGATGAGAGATGAGAGATGAGAGATGAGAGATGAGAGATGAGAGATGAGAGATGAGAGATGAGAGATGAGAGATGAGAGATGAGAGATGAGTGCTGTGGTGTGTGTGTGTTGTGTGTTGTGTGTGTGTGTGTGTGTGTGTGTGTGTGTGTGTGGTGTGGGTGTGTGGGTGTGGGTGTGTGTGGTGTGTGTGTGTACGGGTGGTGGGGGGTGGGGGGATGTGAAAAACGGGCTGGTGGGGGGTGGGTGTGAAAAACGGGCTGGTGGGGGGTGGGGTGTGAAAAACGGGCTGGTGGGGGGGGGGGGGGGGTGGGCTGCTGACAAGTGAGGGGGGGTGGGCTGCTGACAAGTGAGGGGGGGTGGGCTGCTGACAAGTGAGGGGGGGCTGGGCTGCTGACAAGTGAGGGGGGGGGGCTGGGCTGCTGACAAGTGAGGGGGGGGGCTGCTGACAAGTGAGGGGCGGGGCGGGCTGCTGACATTTGTGAGGCGAGTGGGGGAGAGAGTGATGTGAGGTGCAGGGGGTGAGAGAGTGATGTGAGGTGCAGGGGGGGGGAGAGTGATGTGAGGTGCAGGGGGGGAGAGTGATGTGAGGTGCAGGGGGGAGGGAGTGTGTGAGGAGGGGGGAGAGAGAGTGATGTGAGGTGCAGGGGGGGATAGATGAGTGAGTTGCAGGGGGAGGGAGGGTGAGTGAGAGTGATGTGAGTTGCAGGGGAGGGTGTGATGTGAGTTTGCAGGGTGGGGGGGAGATACTGATGTGTGTTGCAGGGGAGGGTGGAGGTGATGTAGTTGCAGGGGGAGGGTGAAGTGATGTTGAGTTGCAGGGGGATGTTGTGAGGAGTTGCAGGGGGGAGGAGAGAGTGTCATATTGAGGGAGGGGAAAGAGTGTCACATTGAGGGGAGGGGGAGAGTGCATATGAGTGGGGAGGGGGGTGTGTCACATTGAGGGGAGGGGAGAGTCTATGAGGGAGGGCGAGAGCATATTGAGGGTGAGGGGAGAGGTCATATTGAGGGGAGGGGGAGAGAGTGTCATTAAGGGGGAGGGGGAGGGAGAGTGTCATATTGAGGGAAGAGAGACATGGGGGAAATGGGGGGGGGATGTGAGCGGTGGGGGGGGGATGCTGACAATGGAATGGGTGGGGGGATGTGGAGGGGGGGGGTATTGTATGTTTATGTGGAGGGGGGGGGTATTGTATGTTTGTGTGGAGTGGGGGGGGGGGGGATGTGCGTTTGATGTGGAGGGGGGGTATTGTGTGGGTGAGGGGGAGAGATGGGGGGTATGAGAGATAGATGGGGAGTATGTAAAGATGATAGTGAGGGTTCTGGGGGAGATATGAGGATGATGATGATGAGGAGAGATGATGATGATGATGATTTAACCCGTTCAGCCCAAATTTTTTTTCCTTGGAGCAGTTCGGCCCTTCTCGCTTTACGAGTTGGGCGGGCCTGACGTAGTGTCTATGCATCTTACGTGATGACGCTCCCTGGCGCGTTTCGTCACACACGGTGACTTTTTCAAAGGGTAGTGGGGAAGAATAGAGGGGAAGAATGATACGGCCACATATATATATACCCTAATGGTTCCGTAACCCACCCTACAATCAGCTGAGTATAATAATAAAGGTAATTGGAGCCGAAATAGCTTCTAATGACACAATGGACTATTATAACACTGAGAAACTCATACTGCTATTAGAACTGATAGAACCAATACACACACTAAGGAGCATGAGAGGCTACTACTACATATGAATACCATACTAAGTAGATTACACACAATAATCTAAAAGCACAATACAAAACTATTATATCTAAAATAAATTACATTACTATAAACTGGACATATAATAAAAATAGGCCACAAATATTAAGAGCATTGTGGCTCCCACTAAACTTAAGTCAGCATTTACATCTAAAGGCCCGGTTCGTATGGGTCCCCTGGGCAATCACCAATGTGGACGCAGTCGGTGTATAACCTGTAGACACCTCCTTATCAACTCCCAGTTTTGTTCTGCCAGCAGAGGAACTATACATTCCATTACTACCTCTATAATTGTTTAAGTACCATTATTGTAATCTATCCATGTGGATGCGTTCAACAATATGTTGGCCCGCACCACCAGGTCACTTGGCACTCGCTTCCTGGAGCACAGGAGAATGTCATTAAGGTTTAAATTCTCAAGTGTCTCACGACATTTCAAACTGAACCATGGTCAGGATCCCTAAATCCATGGACTATCGGGACTTGAGACCATTTCTCCTTGTGCTCTGTGGGGGCGACCGATTCAAGATCCTTTGCAGGCGAGAAACATTCTGGATCCACAGTTGGGACTGACCCCTGGTGGATTAAATGAATGCTTGGATGTTAGCACATTGGTGTTAGCTTTCCTGTGGGCACCTCCCTTGTTCGCCTGCTTCCTCTGCAATCCTCTGTCATCTATTTGTCTGAATCCCACCTAGATCTTTCTCTGATCTTGGAGTGGTTATTATTTTATTAACATACATGTTTTTTGTTTTTTTGAATCATCTTTCACACATAATGGGTTTTTGAATCATTTTTCACATATAATGTAATTTTATAGTAGACATACACATCACTTTTACATTCAGGGCCCGTATCACCATTTATTAACATTATGTTTTATTATGTTTTAGGTACACATACTGTAGTTTGGGGTCCAATTGCACATAAAGATAAAGATATTCACTTATTCATCAAATTTAGGTTCATGTGGGTGATACAACCTCTGATGGCGCTGAGGGTAAGTGGCTGGAACAGAAGTCTTGTGCTGAGGTGTCTTTGGAATAGCTCAGAGAGGGAGACAAGAGAAATACAAGCACCACTATGGTGTATTACCCTTAAACAATGTGAGACATAGTATGAAAATATGGAGCATTTAATAGTTAAAACAATTGTTAATACAATTGGTATAAAATGCGAACTGTAAAATAAAACAGTAGATGATCTTCTGTAAATAACGAATTGAGGGCTTCCAGCACTTGGCCGAAAAAAGCCTTGTTGTCCACCAGGTATAAAACTGAAATCCTACTCACTCCTGGAGTAGGACATGTGCATTGTACGGGGTCTTTAACCGGGCTGGCCGTCGCTGCGGGTTACGGACGGCTGGAAGCGTGCGGGGAGGTTTCTGGAGTACTGTGTTCTCAAACAAAAGAGTGGATAGCGCGCGTCTCCTCCGCTGACGTCACTGCCGGATGGCTCAGCTACGGATGGCTCAGCTCGGTGTCCTGGATGGCCAGGGAATTCCCTGACGAAGAAAAACGTGAACGAGTGTTTCGAAACGCGTAGGAAGGTATTGTGGCCATCCAGGGACACCGTAGCTGAGCCAATCCGGCAGTGACGTCAGCGGAGGAGACGCGCGCTATCCACTCTGTTGTTTGAGAACACGAGTATTCCAGAAACCTCCCCGCACGCTTCCAGCACGTCCAGTAACCCGCAGAGACGGGCCCAGCCTGGTTAAAGACCCTACCAATGCACATGTCCTATCCAGGACGGTGAGTAGGATTTCAGTTTTACTGGGGGAGCAACAAGGCTTTTTTCGGCCAATAGTGCTGGGAAGCCTCAATTCGTTTATTTACAGAATCAATCTACTGTTTATTTTACAGTTCGCATTTATACCAATGTATTAACAATTGTTTTTTAACTATTAAATGCTCCATATTTTCTATACATATGTCTCACATTGTTAAGGGTAATACACCATAGTGGTGTGTATTTCTCTTGTCTACCCTCTATGAGCTAGCATCCAAGACACCTCAGCACAAGACTTCTGTTCCAGCCACTTACCCTCAGCCGCCATCAGAGGTTGTATCACCCACATTTGCATATCTGGGTGGAAGATCCCAGATTAAACCTCCACGGCAGCTCCAGGACTACCTACTCTCTAGGACTGTATCCCAGGGTTTGTTTTTCCTGTTTGTTCAATATTGTGCAACTGCGCGTGTACACACTTATTTTTAACAAATTTAGGTTCATGCATATGTGTTTGTATTTGGGACACTATATATAAAGTCGCATATTACACACTTTCCTTTCACCATTATGTATCGTTGTTTTTCCTTTGAAGTTTTAACATTTAGGTTTGTATACATTTATTATCTTCTGTTATAGGGATTTCCTGTTATATTCATTATAGTTTAGGTATATTGCTAAATTAGATATCATCATTTAATTGAGGTTCTTTTATTCTTTTTATGGCATGTTTTATGGCATTATTAGTCCTTCCTATTGTGCTATATGTAATACCAATTAGTACTAATTATTTATTTAAGAATTATCTGGTTTTATATATATTTTTATTATATGTCCAATTTATAGTTTTGTAATGTAATTTATTTTATTTTAGATATAATAGTTTTGTATTGTGCTTTTAGATTATTGTGTGTAATCTACTTAGTATGGTATTCATATGTAGTAGTAGCCTCTCATGCTCCTTGTGTGTAGTTGTTCTATCAGTTCTAATAGCAGTATAGTTTCTCTCAGTGTTATATAGTCCATTGTGTCATTAGAAGCTAATTTGGCTCCAATTACCTTTATTATATACTCAGCTGATTGTAGGTGGGTTACGGCACCATTAGGGTATATATATATGTGGCGTATCATTCTTCCCCACTACCTTTGAAAAAGTCACCGTGTGTGACGAAACGCGTCAGGGAGCGTCAGCACGTACGACGCATAGACACTACGTCATCACGGAGCGCAGGAGAAAACCTACTCGAGCGCCGGACGCCACAGAGACCTGCCAGCAAGGTTATTCCTGGGATCTTTGGAACTTGTTTCCGAACTATCTACTTACCCTGGAATCTTGCTAGATGTGTGTTTCTCCATCTTCGGGACAGAGGGTCAAAGATCAATGCAGTTACCGGATGTGGTGATTATGATCACGATATGCTTTTAAAAACTGTATCCTTGTGAGTGGCATTTTTCCCCCTTCCCTCAATAAATTTACGGTATACTATGGGGCGGGTTCTCACTACCACCTATCTATTACTATATCCAGTGCTCGACAAATACGGTCGACCAGGTGCCAGGGCCAACAAGATTTGCCTTCCTGGAGACAAGGCTCTGGCCGCGCAGCGCACGCGGGGTTCTATGTTGTTTAAAAAAAAAAAAAAAAAAAAACATTTTTTTCACAAAATCTTCTTCCTGATTGGTGTGGCGGGACTTGGCGCGAGTGCAAGTTTTTTTTTTTGTTTTTCCAGCTACAGGCTATATAAGCCACGCACCGAATAATACTTCCTTTTGTACTTATGATGTCGAAGGTTAGTACACCGATGCCACAGTACAACCCATTGCCTCACTGACCCCCCTCCCAGTTCCTCCCCAGCCGGCATCGATCACAATCAGGAGCCCACGCACCCCAAGCAGCATCACTGACCACTCCCGACCCCCCAGCCGCCGATAATCACAAATCAGGAGCCCACGCACCCAAGCAGAATCCAACCCCCCCTTCCCAGCATCGACCCAATTCAGGAGCCACACGCACCCACGCACATCACTGACCCCCCCCACTCCTCCTGTGTCAAAGTGCATGACTGATGTGTGCTTGTGTATGCTGGCAGTCTGTGTGACTGCTGGGTGTGTGTGTGTGTGGGTTGTGTGTGTGGGTTGGTGTGTGTGTGGGTGTGTGTTGGTGGTGTGGTTGTGGTGTGTTGTTGTGTGTGTGTGTGTGTGTGTTGTGTGTGTGTGTTTGTGTGTGTGTTGTGGTGCTGAGCGCTGGGCTGGCTGGTTGGCTCTAATGAGCTAGAGAGTTGACACGACAGTCTCAATCCGTTCAGGGCTTTATGATAGAGAAGTAAGTGGCATCCCCCCCCCTCATGCATACTCTCCACGCCGAACCCCCCAACCCTCCCTTGTCTCCAAAGGATGCTGTGTCTGGTCTGTCTTGTGTGTGTGCTAGGATGTGTGTCTGTGTGTGCTATCTGGGCTCTGTGTTCTAGCTGGGTACTCGGTTGTTAAGTATTGTTGTGTTGGTGGTGACTGATGGATTTGTGTGTGTTGTCGTGTTCGAATGCTTTGTGGTGCTTGAACGCTGGGATGTGTGTGTGTGTGTGAGAGAGAGACTGAGTGTGTGGTGTTGTGTGACTATGCGGGTCTGTGTTTGATCGCCTGGGCTGTCTGGTTTGCTCTATATGAGCAGAGCAGTGAACGTTCCTCAATCCTTTCCAGGGCTGTTTTTATAGAGGAAAAGTTCCTCCCTGCTCATGCATTACCATCTCCAACAGCCCGACCCGACCCCCCTCCTCCTTGTGTCCAAAGGATGCTTGTCTAATCTGCTTTTGGGTCTTGGTGCTAGCTGGGTTGTGGTGTGTTGTGACAATGCTGGATGTGTGTGTGTGTGGGTACATGTGGATGTGTGGTGGTGTGACATGCTGGTGTGTAGTGGTGTGTGGCGGCGTGCGTGCGTGCGTGCGTGTGGTGTGTGTGTGTGTGTGGTGTGGACATGCCTGGACTGTTGTGACCTGCGGATGTGTTGTGTGGGGGTAGTGGAAAGGCGGCGAAGGGGTGACTGTGGGAAAGGAGGGAGGGCGGCCTGGGCGATTTCTGGTGAAGGAGGGATGTCGTTGGGTGAAAGGAGGCCGGGGGGGGGTGGGACAGGAGGGGGGGGGGGGGGAAGGAGCCGGCGGGTGCTCCCAGCCCCCTCCCTCCCTCTCCCTCCCAGCCCCCTCCCTCTCCCAGCCCCCTCCCTCTCCCTCCCAGCCCCCTCCCTCTCCCTCCCAGCCCTCTCCCTCTCCCTCCCAGCCCCCTCCCTCTCCCTCCCAGCCCCCAGGTTTTGCGGTGTGCGGGGGCAGCAGCAGCCGTGTGATTTATTTTTTTCAATAGCAGGCTGCCGGGGAGGTCAGAGCATGCAGGGGGCGGGGCTTAGTACCCGGGAGAGGATGTGCTGAGCTGATCTAAGAGAGAGGTGAGAGAGAGGGGGGGGGTGTGTGAATGGTGGGGGGTGACGCCTCCCGGTGAGTTGTGTTGTGAAAAACGGGCATGTGGTGGGGGGGTGGGCGCTGACAAGTGACACGGGGGGCGGGTTGCGCGGGGTTGGCCTTGCAGGACAAGTGAGGGGGGGGGGCTTTTGATGATGGACAATGTGTGACGGGGGCCATGGCGATGCTGAAAAGTAAGGGGGCTGCCGCTGCGCATGTGGGGGCCCGGGGGGCCTCCGGGGGCGAGCAGCAGAGTGGCCTTGACCTGTGCGGTGGCTGGGGGGGAGAGAGTGATGTGAGGTGCAGGGGGGAGATTGATGATGTGAGTGTTTGCATGGGGGGGGCAGAACGGTTCCCGAGAGAGTGCGCGACTGTTTGATGCGCAGTGGGTGGGAAGAGCGAGTGACCCTCTTTTTTGTGAGGTGCGCAGGGGGGGGGAGAGAGAGTGAGTGAGCTGGTGCAGGGGGGGGGAGATACTGATGTGAGTGCAGGGGGAGGGGGATGAGCGAGAGTGATGTGAGTTGCAGGGGGAGGGTTGTGATGTGAGTTGCAGGGGGGGGGTACTGATGTGTGTTGCTAGGGGGAGGGTGAGAGTTAGTGAGTTGCAGGGGAGGGTGTGAGTGTGATGTGAGTTGCAGGGGGGGGAGAGAGTGTCATATTGAGGGGGGAGGGGGAGAGTCTATTGAGGGGGGCGAGGGTGGAGATGAGTGTCATTAAGGGTAGGGGGAGAGAGTGGTCATATGAGGGAAGAGAGACATGGGGGGATGCTGACTTGTGGGGGGGGGATGCTGACATGGAATGGGCTGGGGGGATGTGGAGGGGGGTATTGTATGTTTGATGTGGAGGGGGTATTGTGTGTTTGATGTGGAGGGGGGTATTGTGTGTTTAATGTGGAGGGGGGTATTGTGTGGGTGAGGGGGAGAGATGGGGGTATGAGAGATAGATGGGGAGTATCGTAAAGATTGATAGTGAGGGGTTATGGGGGAGATATGAGGATGATGATGATGAGGAGAGATGATGATGATGATGATTTAACCCGTGCGGCCCAATTTTTTTTTCCTTGGAGCAGTTCGGCCCTTCTCGCTTTATGAGTTGGGCAGGCCTGGTGTAAAGCATGGGTATCCATTTTCTATGGGTTTGGCCTGTAACCACAAGTCAATTGGATAAGTGGTTTGCGGTTAGGTTTACCAATAGCATGTATCCATTTCTCGGTTAACTTTCTAACTTGAAAGGCGGCCAGTCAATTGACGTGGGAACTGTGTCATTTGACGTGAGAATTCGGTGAACTTGCTTCCCCGAAGCCGGCATTTCAATTAGGAAAGCTAACTCGAGATTGGAAGCACCCAGCACCTGGTTTTTGGTGTGCACATGTAATAAAACACAACATAACCTTACATGAAAGAATTGCAGTAAAAATACACCCAGAACATAATGTTTTATTAGAGTGTGTAAACTGTGTATTTAAACTGTATGGGCAGGAACTGTTTCTATTAGCCCGGGAAAAATTCCTCTGACCTGTAAATAGGTTGGGGGTGAATGAGCTGCAGGTATTTTATTCCTGACACTTCAAAGGGATTCCGCTGACCAGGCGCCCCTCAGTCTAAAGAAGTGACAGGGATGAAAGACCGCAGAGCACCCTAATGTATACATGGCCGGATTCCTGAGAAGTTGTAGATCCCAGGCCATTGACACCTTCGCGCCAAACTTCAGACTAAGAGGCACCAGAAAGAGGGTGTACCCCAGGTATTCTAAGTTGCCTGGGTGTCAAGCTGACACATGCGCTTTGCAAACCGGGAAGCCTTTTTGCCCGGTTTTGCAAACTGCGGGCAACGCGGCTATTGGTGGGTTAAATATTCTCACAACGGGGATTGGGTGCTCATGTTAAACGTAGCCAGGAATCGCCTATAATTGTGCCTACCGAGCTGTCCCAGGGGTGATTCATATGATCCATGATGTGACTACGCTTTACGCAAGACTTTGTTCCAGCACAGTGGCAGCCGTTCCAGAAGGAAAGGGGTTAATAATGTAACTAAGGATTTACCCCAAACTTCGGAATTCGTTAGCCCTGGTGACTCCCGAACGAATTCTAACGAATCTCTACGAAATTCTTTGAGGTGGCTGAGTTATTAGGTTGGCAAGTTGCGATCTAGCCATGGGACCATTAAACCAAGACTGCATTTCTTGCACTTGCATGCAATGGACAATCTATTTTGTTCCCTTATCCCAATAAGTGTTGTTTTAAGTATATTATGCAGATGTCGTGTGTTTGTCAACCCAGGAAATAAATCACAATTTATTTTGCTCCTTGTTGTGTTCAATCGAGTACCCAAAAATATAAAGGTGTTGATAAGTTCTGTGTCCACCGTGACACCCTGACCCGGCTTGCAATACTATCCTACACTCTAGACGCGCCCTCGTGGTTGTGGTCGGCGTTCTATACCAATTCCTACCGCAGCCCCGCGGTCTCGCCTCGTTTGTGGTGAGTACGCGTTACAGACATATAATGAGCAATTATATTGTGTGTCACTTTTTGCTGCTACAATATACACTTTAACATGGATGCCTTTAAGCTTATGCCTGCTGCATAGCAAGTGCAACAAGCAAAACTGCACACTAACAGCTGTGAATTATGCTAAAATAAGCATCTGATTAAATTATTTAGGAATAAACTACTGAATACAGGTGCAATTGAGCTCCCTGTCTTGCACTTTGAATAAATGTTACTCCCCTTGCCTTATGTTGTCATTTACTTTCTGCTCCTATCCCCATTTTATTTACTTTATTTTCCCTGTAAGGTAACTCACCTCATACATGAAGCATTTCATGGCAGCTGTCCCTCACCCATAGTTGCTCCTACCAACCATTGTGACCAAGCACTGCCATCTACTGAACGTTTTGCCCCTCACCTGCTGTCTATGTAAATCTCCCAACATACTG
>WSYH01009927.1:0-14144 GCA_036426205.1 Ascaphus truei | reverse complement strand
TTGTGAGTGAGTGTGTGTCTGTGAGTGTGTGTCACCCTCACCCTGTGTCACCCTCACCCTTCCCTGTCGCACTCTCCCTCATTCTCTGTGTGTCTCTCTCATTCTCTGTGTGTCTCTCTCATTCTCTGTGTGTCTCTCTCATTCTCTGTGTGTCTCTCTCATTCTCTGTGTGTCTCTCTCATTCTCTGTGTGTCTGTCTCTTTCTCTGTGCGTCTGTCTCTTTCTCTGTGCGTCTGTCTCTTTCTCTGTGCGTCTCTCTCTTTCTCTGTGCATCTCTCTCTTTCTCTGTGCATCTCTCTCTTTCTCTGTGCATCTCTCTCTTTCTCTGTGCGTCTCTCTCTCTCTTTCTGTGCGTCTCTCTCTTTCTGTGCGTCTCTCTCTCTCTGTGCGTCTCTCTCTCTCTCTGTGCGTCTCTCTCTCTCTGTGTTTCTCTCTCTGTGTGTTTCTCTCTCTCTGTGTGTCTCTCTCTCTCTGTGTGTCTCTCTCTCTCTCTGTGTCTCTCTCTCTCTCTGTGTGTCTCTCTCTCTCTGTGTCTCTCTCTCTGTGTCTCTCTCTCTGTGTCTCTCTCTCTGTCTCTCTCTCTGTGTCTCTCTGTACAAAATAATGAGGAATACGAAGTTCACTCTCTTTTGGATTCTCGCCTATCCAGGGGTCAGCTCCAGTTCCTGGTGCAGTGGAAGGGCTTTGGCCCTGAAGAGAGATCCTGGGTACCCTCAAAGGACATTCATGCCCTGGCCCTTCTTAAGTCCTTCAGGAAAAAGTTTCCAGAGAAACTGTTCTTGGACCGTCCTGAGGCCGTTCCTGAAGAGGGGGGAACTGTCAGGAATCGGCGTTCTCCTCGCTTCCCACACAGAGCACTCCCTCTACGCAGGGAGCCCCTGGACACACAAAACAATCCTGTCTTACCGGCCTCCACGGCTCCTCGCCCCTGCCGCCGTCGCGGGCTCACTCCCCTCGGCGATTCCTCTGCTCAGCGCCGGGCACACCCACGCCCTCCTGCACGCACACCTACACGCACGCCAGCCCCAGACGTTATGTGCATGCATTCCCAGCTTACAGAGCACACGCCAAACAGAGCACTTTTAACCACTGCTCCTGCAGTGAGGCGTCGCCCCCAAGCATCACACAGTTCCATGCAAATCAAGGATCACACTCAGCTGGGCTGTAACACCTCCCTCCTATCAGGGAAGACTTCTTGCAGTCCTCCAGGCCTGCCCCCTTTTCCCATTGGCTTGCCCAGCTTTATTATGCCTGTGCTTCCCATCACTCGTCGCTCGACATAGTTCTGGATGGAAGCATTTGACTATTCTCTCAGTGACTCCTCAGGTATTGACGCGGATTGGACGACTACCCTCTCTGGCTCTCGACTTTGGCTCTACTTGGACTTCGTGACTTCTGGCATCCCTGATCTTGGCAACGGCAATAACTACTCCTCCTCTACTACAGGTACCGGCAAGTATTGTCTTCCTTACTATACCTGGCCTGGCAACCATAACACCACACTCCGGACACGCTCCCATTGCTGCGGGTGCGTGTATTCCTACGTCCCACCTCAGCACAGGGGACGGGTCTGGTCTGCGGGCAGCACCGGCGTAACAGACATTGAGGGACTGGGGATCAGGTAAGATCCCAGGCGGGATTGCTGCTTTAGATATTGTGACGCGGGGGTGTCCAGGCACTAGTTATGGGGTTCAGGAACATTTACACACACACACACACACGTAACAAGGACTAATTGTAGTATAATGTAATACAATAAATCAACTAATGTCAAAAACGAATGTTGTTCTTACTATGAATTTATTCTTTTTTTTTTTAAAGGGCCTGGGGGCGGGACTAGGGTGGGGTTGGGGGCGGGACTAGGGCGGGGTTGGGGGTGGGACTAGGGCAGGGTTGGAGGTGGGACTAGGGCAGGGTTGGGGGTGGGACTAGGGCGGGGTTGGAGGGGGGACTAGGGCGAGGTTGGGACTAGGGCGGGGTTGGGGGTGGGACTAGGGTGGGGTTGGGGCGGGGTTGGGGCTGGACTAGGGTGGGTTTGGGGGCGTGACTAGGGTGGGTTTGGGGGCGGGACTAGGTGGCGAGTAGATTTTTTTGTTGGGCGATTTTTGGGTGAATTGTGGCCCATATATGTGTGGATTTCCAGGGTATCCCCGAGATGGAATCGATGACATGCAAAGTGTCCCTTATATAAGATCTTAAATTAGCCACCAAGGGCTGTAGAAAATAATCTACATACTGTATTGGGACACATTGGACGTCATCGACTCCACCCCAGAGACTATAGGTCTCCCCGGTGGATGTTCTAAATCTTTATGTACCTTTGGTATATGACAGAACACTGGAGTCCCAGGAAACTTTTTGAAAAGGAATTCAAACTCTGATTTAGTAATAATCTCTTTGTGTTGTGCATCCAGAAGAAATATTCTTAGATCTTTCTGGTATTCATCCATAGGATCTTGATCCAACATTATATATGAGATACCATCCCTCAGTAAGCGATTAGCTTCAGCCACATATATATCTCTATCCTGAAGGACTATGCCTCCTCCCTTGTCTGCTTCCCTTATTACAATCCCATTGAGTTCACTTAATTCCCTTAGTGCCTGGAGTTCATTTTTGTGTAGATTCCTCTTTTGTAATGACGGCATACCCTGACATAAAGACTCAAAGTCTTTCAGTACTAATGTATAGAAGGTATCTATAAATCCTCCCTTCACTTTGTATGGAAAGAAAGTTGATTTAGGAACAAAAGGTGAATGTTTAATATCAATTGGATCTTGTTCCAACACTTCAAGACCAACCTGTGTGGATACCTGAGAATCTCTTAAATCGCACATATAAACTGAATTATCCATAATAGTTTGAGAATGAGAAGATTGAGAATGTCTTAAATCGCACATGTGAACAGAATTATCTAAAGGATCAGAATTAACCAAAACAGGGAGAGACAATACTGGAACCACCATAGTTTCCAAACCGTCCGACACAACATCACTCTCCTGTGTAAGATGCTGCGTCAGTATATCACTATTTCAATTCACAATATGAGAAGTGAGGTGTTAGTGACTGTATTGCACAGTCTGGTTAGGTTTGAGACTCTGTAGATCTTGGATACATGTGCTATCTGCTCAACTATCCTTCTTTAGGGTATTCTATGAGACAATTAGTCTCTTCATATACACACATATTGGCCCTTTCCTCGTTGATTCTTTAAGTGTATTTATACATATGAATTAGGTAACAACCCCCCCTCCCTTTTCCCCCCTCCTCTCTCCCCCCCATTCTTTCTGAGTTCATTTAATATCTTACCGATTAGATTATTCTGTATTATCTGAAAGATGTATCTAACACATGTTGTATTTATTTCATAATTGTATCAATATTTTTATGGTTCATACTGATATATATATATATATTCCTGTTCTTCTTCTATTTTATTTGATTAATTGTTGATTTTGTTTTGTTTTCTTTTAGGCTACATTTATTCTACGATGTATTTTCCTAATTTGGTATTCTTTATCTTTTATTACATCTTTCAGATTATAGACCTAGGGCCTCATGCAGTAAGCGTCGATTTTGTGAAATCGGCAAGCTTACCGATTAGTCATGTTAATGGCGATTTTTCCTCTCCGTATGCAGTAAGTGCCGAATACATTCAAAATCAACCCGAAAACAAATCCGCCCACTCTCACGATGATTAGCCGATCACACACAGGTGTATCGGCGTGCGTGGCGGGGTGCTGATAGGTTGCCCAATCACAAATCTTGCTGAATCAGGCGAAACAAGCATGTATTGGATTGCGCGCCATATTTAAAGGCAACGTGTACTGCTAATCATTCTCTGTGTTGTTGGGAGTGAGAGAGAGAGAGACGCACAGAGCTGGCTGATTGAACATTTGCATATTGACGGAGAGACTTGTTGTGTATTGGGTGAGCTTTGTCCATTGTTGTTTTGTTTACATCTTTGTCTTGTTTTATATGTGGAAGTGTTTCGTGTGATTGGCTGTACATTTATTGTCTGTTTTTTGTGAGTGCTGGAAGTATGCCCGCAAAGCGTGGGAAGAGTGATGCTGGTGGGAGTGGGAGTGCTACTCGTGCGAGTACGCGTCGGAGTGAACATACTGTTCAGGGGAGTGATGTTGCTGGTGCACCGAGTGGTGTTGCTGGGAGTGGGAGTGCTGGTGCTGGGAGTGGGAGTGCTGTTGCTGGGAGTGTTGTTGCTGTGAGTGGGAGTGCTGTTGCTGGGAGTGGGAGTGTTGTTGCTGGGAGTGGGAGTGTTGTTGCTGGGAGTGGGAGTGTTGTTGCTGGGAGTGGGAGTGCTGTTGCTGGGAGTGGGAGTGCTGTTGCTGGGAGTGGGAGTGCTGGTGCTAGGAGTGGGAGTGCTGGTGCTAGGAGTGGGAGTGCTGGTGCTAGGAGTGCGAGTGCTGGTGCTAGGAGTGGGAGTGCTGGTGCTGTGAGTGCTGCTGGTGGCGCAGTTGCTGATGGGGTGGATGGTGGTGGCGTGCTTGCTGGTGGGCAGCTTTTGGAGGCTCTTCCATTGGAAGAAGGAGAGTCCAGTCAGCACCAGCCAAGCTCTGACCCTAAACCTGCTCGGAAGAAACGTGTGGAGAAGCCACGTAATCCTCGTTTCAATGACCAGGAGAATACAGCTCTTGTCACTGGCATTCTGGAGCACTATGACAGTATATATGGACATTTACTAGGTAAGTGTACCTTTACATTTATTATTCAAATACATGTGATCCTAGGTCATCTGAGTTTTGTTCATATGCAAATATGGGTTCAGAATATCTTTCTATGTTAATTAGTCTGGAAACACAGCTTTTTATCATGCCTTACAAGGACAACTAAACACAGGCGGTCAATTTGCCATAACTGCATACAATATGAATGCAACCTTGCTTACATGTATAGGTTTAGTAGTGAATGCTCATGTGCTTCACATATTACACATAAAACAGCATGTTTGCTATCTCTTGGAACAGCTAGCAGTGTAGGAAACTGGTGCTTATATTATTATTCATTTACCTCATATATTTTAAATGTTTTTCAAGGGCGGACAAGTTCAGCAAGCAGAAAAGAAATGTGGGACACAATAGTCATTGGTGTCAATGCGTGTGGGAATCATGTGAGGGACAAGCGGAATTGTCACAAGAGATTTGATGATATTAGGTCCAAATTGAAAAAGAAAATACAACACCAACGCGTGCATGCTACTGGCACTGGAGGTGGGCCGACACCACAACGTCTCATATTAAGTCCATTGGAGGAGCTGCTTCGGGCAAAATTACTTCCCGTCGTCGTGGAAGGCTTACCTGGTGACCGTGATATAGGAATTTATCCCTCACAATTTCCACCAGGTGACAAATATTACTGTACTAGGCGTGTCGTTGCTTACAGTTATTTTGCATATTTACACTGCTTTTTATACTGTCTTCACAATATAAGCATACCTGCATCTATATATGTATATGTCTGATTCTGTATATATATATATCTCTCAAAATAGACATATATGTTGTAGTCCTACTAAAAGCAGTAACTAATATAGCACGTGCCATTGCGTGCTCATTTACATGTGAATTCCCAAAATGCATTGCTGCAGTGGAAGCAATTGATGGTGGGAAGATACAATCGGATCAATGTATGATTTCAGAAGAGTCTACCTTTATATGAGATGATTGTGAGGAGGAGCCACCGACTACTATACTACATATGGAACTAATTTTATATTGCTTGCAGCGCTTATTAACAAACAATTAAAAATGTGATACCCTTATGCCTATATTGCATAAGCACTTAATTAACATAATGATGTTGCAAAATAGTGCCTCATGAATTTTTATTGAGTGTTCTTTAATGACTACTATCATTTTATGGCATGGTGTGTTTTATATATAACAACCATTGCCACTCTGCTAACACATTTGTGAATTCTATTGTGTAATGGAACGTATGACTGTCGAAACTATGTAACAATAATAATTATAATATGAGCATGTTCATGTATAGCGCTGCTAGTTGTACACAGCGCTTTACAGACACATTTTTTAGGTTGAGGTCCCTGGCCCGTGGAACTTACAATTTATTTTTTGCCGCCTGAGGCACAGGGAGATAAAGTGACTTGCCCAAGGTCACAAGGAGCCGACACCGGGAATTGAACCAGACTCCCCTGCTTCAAACTCTCAGTGCCAGTGTGTGTCTTTACTCACTGAGCCACTCCTTCTCCCAATGTAAAGGACACTTACAACCAAGTAGCCATTTCTTGTTAAAAATCTCTTGTTACATGGGTATGTTGATAAAATGGTTTGGGACTGTAGCAAATAATGTTATTGGCCAGATGTTGTGGTCCCCTACAATGCATGATGTTCTGATTATGACATCAACATCATGTAATGAAGTACGTTTCTGTGTATATTTCATTAACCTAACTAACTATAGTTTACTGTGTTTATTAAACGTTCTAAAAATACATAGTATAGTCAATATGATGATCTAAGCTACCATAATAAAGCTGGTGTTATCATTTGTCGGTGTTATACATGGATCCTACACAAATTGATACAGACACAAACAGTTGTCTTACAAAGTGTGTCTATGCTAATGTGCACGTGATTGACGTTACAATTGTGAGAATACTTGATAATTATCATGATAATGATGAAGTGACGTGATTTATATTCCAAAAATATTACCAACATTGTCATATTGGGAAATTAGAAATGCTAAATGACAGTAACATTAGCGACAAATTTGTCTTCTCTGTTAACAGTTTAACACTTGGTACATGTAGGACACATCCACACACGTGTGACTTATACATACACATGTCACAAATTTAAATTAATGTTGACTATTAATTCCTAGCATTAAAAAACACCAACATTGCTAAATATAAGATGTAGTACGCATTGTTGTGATTACAGGCATTCATGCATGGAGTGTTATGATCAGTCAATTTCATCCATGATGAATGATCTCCCGTAAGTAAACAAATAAGTACAGTTATCCCCTTGTCTCCAACCACCTCTATATTACATTAATGGAATTTATAAGGAAACATACATAAAATGTGATGAAATGTGAGTAATCATTTTCTAATACAATGCACATGAAAGCTCAAGAGTAGCTAAATGCATATACATGATACAGAAAGTACATATATGTAACATTTGTGTTTAAACCAATATGTTGGGTTTTGACTTCAAATAATTATAGGAAGATTGATGTAGGCACATCTTATGAGAGATGTCAGCAAATATACATACCATGATCAGTCATACTGGAGATATACCTATAATGCAAAGGAACAATATATAAATTGCAAACATTGACATGCCATCTTCAGTACCGTAAACAACACAGCAAAGTGTGTATTTGGTGTTAAATGTGCAACACCATGTATATTTCATGACATTCAAAATGTAAATCAGGCTGGTGTACACATCATATGGATGTACATGTTACACTGCACCAATAACATTGTATGTAAGCATACTAGAAGCATGAATGAGTATGGGCATAATATGTGTATTGTGTTAGCATAAGGAACAACACAATGCTAAAATATTAGTGCTTTGTTACCCCAGTTGTATTCACATACACACAACTAAAGTAAAATTGAAGAGGGATTATATAACCTGTGCAACAATAACATACCGGTGCCACATCCCTTTGTGCACACAGCAGAGAGAAGAAAGGTGTGCAACCCATATTCATCTGTGTCCTACCAGAAGGGTATATAAAAAAACATTATTGTTAAGATAACATAATGTAAGTATAAAAGTATAACTTGGAACATATATGTTTTTACTTACAAGAAAAAAATGAATTGATGAGATTCTGGCGTGTCTGGCCACCACTGGCTGTTTGTTCATTTTCAGCAGCTACATGGGTGGGATGCTCGTCTACCACAGGCTCAGCTAGGTCTGACTGTACATTGTGCCTCAGTGCAACATTGTGCAAAATGCAACAGGCAAGGATAATATCAGACACTTTTTGAGGCTTGTATAGAAGAGCCCCACCAGTTCTGTCCAGACACCTAAATCTGGTCTTGAGTAGGCCAAATGTCCTCTCTATAACCGATCTTGTAGAGATATGGGCTGCATTGTACCTGTCCTCTGCTTCAGTTTGAGGGTTTAGCACCGGAGTCAAGAGCCACGGCCTAATTCCGTATCCTGAGTCACCTATAATGAATGTAGCACACATAAGCTGACATTAGTGATCAAATTGTACAATGCCAACATTCCTAAATAAAAATGTGTTTTGTGTTATAACATGTAAATGTGTACTCACCCAGCAGCCAACCATGTTCAAAATGTCCCTCTTCGAACGCATGGAAGACTGAAGAGTTCCTCAGGATAGAGGAATCGTGACTGGAACCAGGGAATTTGGGTACCACATGCATTATCCTCATCGTGGCATCACATACCACCTGTACATTGAGTGAATGGTAGTGCTTACGATTGCGGTACACATGCTCACTCTGACTAGGTGCAATCAAAGCAACATGTGTGCAATCGATTGCACCCAGCACACATGGTATCCCTGCTATATTATAAAAGCCAGTCCTGACTTCCAGCCACTCTGTCGCCTCTGTAGGAAAATGAATATAATTCCTAGCGCGTCTATTGAGTGCATAGAGAAACTGGGTCAAGGCCCGCGAGAATGTAGATTGCGAGACCCCGCCCACTATGCCCACAGTTGTCTGGTATGACGCGGAAGCAAGATAATGTAATGAGCACAGCATTTTAACAAGCCCAGGGACTGCACGACCTCTGGCTGTGAAAAAATCTAAATCTCCCCTTATCTCCTGATAAAGAGATAAGATTGCTGCTGAACTCAAACGATAGCGACTTACAATCTCCTCCTCACTCATCCCATCTAACAGGGTTCTCTCCCTGTACAGACGCGGACGAGGCACAACTTGTCTCCTCTGTCTTCTCCTCTGATCTCCTGTCCCTCTACCTGTCCCTCGGCCTGTCCCTCTCCCTGTCCCTGTCGTATCCGCGTGACTGTCCCTGTCACTGTCCCTCGGTGTGTCCCTTGCCCTATATGATTCTCTTCATCATCAAGCATGTCATAGAAAAGAATGTTCCTCCGTCTCCTAAACAATCTCAACATTTTGAAATGAGTAGCTGTGAATGAGCAGGTAATGGGCGTCCTTTAAATAGGTATGTGATGATGTCAGGTGACATAGTAAAATGCAAGGTGTTACATTAACATAATAAAGTACCTCTGTGGCAAGCTGTGTGCAGTTCTTGTTATAAGTATTTGTTGTGTGTATTCTGCAGGGAATGATGATATTTGTCAATGATGTGACGTGAACCTTTGTAGAAACATTGCTTGCAAATAAATAGTTGCATGTGCAATGCATGTAAGACTTCTGAAGGCAACAGTCAGTCATGTAATTAGACAAAAAGGCTGAGATTGACGTGGGAAAAGTTTTGTGTAACATGTGTAATTACGCATGTTATTGTCACATGTTGCCAACAATGAATAGTCGTGTGCATATGCATGCATTTCTGTAAGGAGGATAGTTGCTATAGAATGAGTTTACAAGGTGTCCCAATGCTGAATTACTGTACATGTGTGTATAAGTTAGGTTGAAGTGCTTGTAATGCAACGGTTACAATGTAAACATGCAATGTGATTGAGCGTCCAATAAGTGACGTCATGAAAATAGGGAGGACCCAAAACTAGATGTAAACATGAGAATTTAGATGTACATGAACGTTTAAAGATGCGTGAAACATTACAAGCATTGTGTAATGTAAAGGAACATGAATATACTGTGTATGTGTGACATGTGTGACATGTGTAACATCATGTAAATAATTGTCGCTCAGTTCATTAAAATGTGTGATATGATGTGAGGTTCTCCTTTAAGAGTTGAGTATAGTATTTTCCCTTGGCACATCATCACATGATGAGTAATGTGACCCGCAAATGCTGAAAACATGTAAAAGTATAATGTTATGCAAATAATACACGTCAGCTGTGACACAATGCAGGGAATGCCCCCACACTGTAATGCAAATGACGTTTGTATTGTGAGCAATGAAACGTAAACAGTACTATACTGTTATACGTCCCCGCTCCATTGACTCCATTGATGTACAGAAGTTTTTTTTTTTCTAAGTGCCGTTCCGGCAGCCTGAGCGATCGTTCTCCCCTCCAAACTGCCAACTTTAGTTGGCGGGAGAAATTGGCCATAACATCTCAATTTCGTAGTGCCGATCAGCCCCGATAAGCTGTTTTTTTTTGTTGAATCCAGCCGATTTAAAAAAGTGGCGATCAGTGGCGAAAACAGGCTTATCGGCAGGCGAATGGCCATAACAAAATAATCGGCTCCGAAACCTGGCGAAATCAAGCACTTATCGGCGCTTACTGAATCTCAAACCCAATTTTGCCTATAAAATGGCGATAATTCCCTTATCAACGCTTACTGCATGAGGCCCCTAGTACCATTATCAAATCCATTCTCCTCAAGCTAAATATTGATAGCATCAAACATAGTCTTTTTACTGTTTATTCAGTTGATTTCAGATGTTTATTGTACACTGGCGACACACTTTATTTGAGCTCGGCTAGTCCCACGAATTCGGGTATACCCGGGTGTATTGAGGTTTGTGACTGTTTTCTGCCCGAGTGCATTGAGGTATTTTCCAGGCAGGGATTGAAGCATTTTATTCCCGCTGGCTGCAATACTGCACAGTATATATATATATACTGCATTAAAATTCATGAATTTATACCATCTGGTAGACACGCGAAGCATTGCAGCCTATTAAATCCTAATCATTATCATTTAACAGATCAGCCGCCCGTCAGCCAGGCATGAACCCAGGCTGGGAAGGCAAACACAACGGGGCTTGTCAGAGGTGAGGAGCGGCGCATTCCAGGTATCTGCCAGGTACATACTGGGTATTTGCTCGAATAAAGTGTGTCGGTGCAGTATATAGATATTTTATGGTCTGTTTACTTCACAAAGACAATGACAACTGCAAGTCTGGTTATATTATGTATTATACAGTACATTACTATAAGTTCATTTTTATGTAAGATCAAGATTATTATAGTTTAAATATACAGCTGCATACAAGTTCTTCTAATGTGTGAGGTATCAGATTCAATTTTATCATGTTAATTGCTTACACTCGATTTCTAATCAATCTTTGCATAGTTAATTGGACATGTGGGTGTATATATGTGTCTAAACACACCCATAGTCCATCCCCTGATGAAAACAGTTTAGCTGCTGAAACGCGTAGGGCCAGGTGTGCTGTGGATCCTGTCAGCGTTTGTTTTCTGCTTGACATTCTCCTGCTTGACCATTTCCGTGCTCAGCGTGACGTCATCTGTTCATTCCGCCGCAAACACCATCCCCGGTGGGAACTTAAACTATCTGGTAGTTTGTTCCCGGGGAAAGAATACTGAGACGAGCCTGATGACGTCAGTTCCTGCTGGCAGAGATACACGAGGGCTGTACTGGATGCGGTGGAGCCACGGAGCAGAGTAGCAGTGTGACAGCGTTTCCAGATCCTTTGGAGCATGAGTATAACTCATACAATGCTTTTTTATCTCTTATGTTTGTGAGTTTATTTTATGAGTCTTTTATTGGGAATTAAATCATTTTTTGCACAGTAATGCACTAGGATTGGGCGCTTTTTTCTTTTCTTTTCTATGCAGGTGGAGAGGGAGGTCGTTGTGCCCTTTAAAGAAGCAGCCTTTTTTTTCCTGTTAGTGCTTTTCTGTTCCTTGAATTTTTGGACTATATTTGGACTCCAGAGGAACTCTGACAAAGTTTGGTATTGGGTCCACAGCACATCCTTTTTAACTATTCATGCATTTGGTGATATATTGATTGCACAGTTATAATTATTTATATTTGTATTCTAGTTTTTTATTTTATATATTTTTTGTTTCTTTTATTATTGCACTTGATTTTGTTACTGTCATACTATACCCAAGCACAGTCCTTTGCCATATATATATATATATATATATATATATTAAACATTTCTGCAGATAAGGAAAATGGCTTAGGTCTCAATACGTCACCTAATTTAAGGGTCAACTATTTGTGAGAATTAGTGGGGGCTAATTTCTGCTAGGAGCGACTGCACAAACATCCTTCTTGCACGTATCTTTCATACTGCATTTACTCAGAATGACAAAATGGCTGCTATGGTCAAAATGGTGACTTGTGACAGCGGTCCCTGAAGCGTTTAATGGTACCGTGGCCTCCCACCCTCCCTCACTCCCTCCCCAATCTCCCCCCCTCCCCTCCTGCCTGAATTATGCACTATGGTTTATTTATTATTTAGGTCTATGTCTTTGTTTATGATACTTTGTTAATGAGCAATGTTTGTGTTCAGCCATTATACACAAGAGATATTGATATTGCATGTCGCAGTACTGGAAATAAGATGTATAAATGCTGTATTTCCAAAAAATAATAAAAACTACACGTTATAAAAAAAAAATGGTGACGTGATCCTTTCCTTGTGGTGGACTCATGGCCCTTGGTGACTTCCCACCTTCCTCATATCCAATCTTCTCAGTCCCCTCTTATCCTTAAGAGACATTCTATTTAAAGAACAGTTAACCATTTCATATCCTGCTGGACCAAGATGTCCAAGTTGTGCATACTCCTGATGAAGCCACGTTCTCTAGCAGCGAAACGCGTAAAGTAGGACCGCCCAGAGGAGGAGAGATGAGGTGCCGAGTGACTGCCCATCCCATAAGCTGAACCGGAAGTGACGCAGAGCTCTGGAGACCGCGACGGAGCAAAGCTCCGGAGAGCCTTTGGGAGGCGGCTAGCCGAACGCGGAGGTGTCCCCAGAGTGCATCAGACTCTCAGCGGAGGCGGGGGGTGAGCCACGGCACGAGTCGATCCTTCATATCAAAATTGTGATTCATGTGTATTTTATACATTTTTATTGTGTGCATTTTTTAATTTGTCATAAATTTATACCTTATACTATTGATCTGCACTATGGGTATCTCCTTTACTTTTACATCCTATGATCTCGCTGATACTGGAGTTTAATACAACTTCAAACTCAGAAGACCATCTGTGATCTACACCACCTGAAGCTATTTTGATGTTGCCTGATTAACACTGAAATCCTGTGAGTAGGCTGCACATAGGACCCAAGATTACCATTGAGTTATTTCACTCAATACTATTGTCTGCACTTAGATTGTTGTGTTTTGTCTCCCTTTATGCTCCCCCGGGGTTACGAGACTTCAAGTTGTGCATAACTTCATTCCTTTCCGGCTATTATATCAGCCCAGTTGACTTCTTCTGTCTCTTCTTCTGGGGGACTGGCGGTATCATCACCGAAAAGAGGCATAGCGTCAATGGGGGTTGCAACGCACTTCTGGATCAAAGTTTCCTGCACATAACACATACATAGAGCGTAATGAGTAGGACAGACACACATACAAAAGCATTCGCTAGCTTCGCTCCAAGCGAACCAATCCAAACACCAAGTCCCAATGGTTCCTTAATCCTGAATAAATACACAACATTGCGCTTTAACTAGGGTGCATACATACCCCTCCCTTTGAGGCTAAAATATAGTCTAGATCTATTCCATTCTGTAGGGCCATTAATCTAAACTAAACGTATTCTTAATTAAGTGAGTAAATGGCTGTGGTTGTATGATTGAGGATATCCCTGTAAACCTGTGTATAAACTTATCAAAATGTGGCGCTCAGTGTATATGGTTTAAATCAACATCAAATAAACCCACAGTGTTAAAATAAATAAGAAAATAAACAGTGATACTTATACAACCACGTGTATTCAATGCTGCTGTGACTTGATGCAGGACTGCTCTTTCAATCCTCGTAGGCAAGTGAAGGGTGAAAATCATCAAAAAGCGCAAATCATGTGGAAAATAAAGAAAGACAACAAACTTATGGTGCAGTATTGTGTGAACTTTGTGTGATAAATGGCTGTGGTTAGGTGCTCAGAATACTCACAAACGTGAGAAGTACGCAGGCATATAAAGGTATCTTTAACCCATGGGATGAGGCCAATTAGTAGGATAGGAACCGCACTGCTAATCAGGTATACTGTAGCGTTCTGGTACACTTGCGTCCCCTTAGAAATAAAATGAACCGGACATAGT
>WSYH01009926.1:0-22331 GCA_036426205.1 Ascaphus truei | reverse complement strand
ACAACACCTCTACACCACCTAAAATAACGCACATAAAAACATCAACACAAACAACAAATCTTCACAACACAAAACATGCTACCCAAAAAACACCTTCGGAAAACAAAACATACACACCTTGACAATGAAGGTCACACGCACACACACACACCAACTATATCTACTACACCACACAATGCACACACCCATTTCACACACATTCAAAGCCACACACACAATGTAAACAAACAACTCACAACGCAATACACAATAGCTCAACAACAAATACTCACAAACACAACATCAACACCAACAGATAACACACAGCAACATGACACACTAATTACATATAATACATAAACACCAGGTACATCAAAGGGACAAATAAACACACAGCATCCACACACACACACACACACACACACAACATCACCTGATAATGAAACAATACAGCGCCAAACACGCCTTGCACAACAAAGAGACAGAGCCAGAGTCAGAAGAGCAACACAACGACAACAACAAAAACACAGAGACACACCCACTACATCAACAGCCGCTCAGACTCCACAACAGCATGACCCACGCCGTGCTAAACAACAACAACAACGTACTACAAGATCACGAGCCAAAGAGACTACACAACAGCACGAGGCACGCCTTGCAAAAGACCAACAACGTGCTTCAAGATCACGCGCTGCAGAGACTACAGAACAGCATGCGGCACGCCTTGCAAAACAACAACAACGTGCTACAACATCACGAGCCACAGAGACACCAGAACAACATCAAACACGGCTGGCTAAAATGCGAGTGCGAGCTACAACATCGAGAGCCACTGAGACTCCAGAACAACATGAAACACGCCTTCATAAAGACAGAACAAAACCGCGCACATCAAGGGCACAACAAAACACAACTACAGAGACCGTACAACAATAACAACAACACACACATACTACATTAACACATTCAACACATTACACTTTGCTATGCGCCGCTTTCCTATATAATCCACACATACTATACCAGCAACATCCAAATGTCAACATTGGCCACATTGACACTATATGTTGCTACTGTCAAGCAAAGAAATTCCACAAGGAATCAGCTGGAATGTGCTGCAGCAATGGCAAAGTGCAGCTACCACCTCTACACTCACCCCCAAATCCACTTCTTTCCTACATGTCAGGAACAACTTCAGAATCTAAACATTTCCTACAAAACATACGCAAATACAACTCCTGTTTCCAAATGACATCCTTTGGTGCTACATCTATCGTGGAACAAATCGGATTTAAAAGTACTTTCAAAGTACAAGGTCAAGTTTACCACAGGGCCGGCTCTCTGCTCCCATTACCAGAACAAGATCCACAATTCTTGCAAATTTACTTCATGTGTGATGAACAACAACAAGCTGATCAACGATGCCATTGGATACCCGATACAAGACGTGATATTGTCATATCCTTACAAAGGATGTTACATGAACACAACCATCTCATTAACACATTCAAAACATCACTTGAATGCATGCCAACTGATGACTATCAAGTCATTATCAGAGCGGACAAAACACCAGTGGGTCAACATGAACGTCGCTTTAATGCTCCTCAAATCAACAAAGTCGCTATTGTTATAACAATTAATACACGGGACATCATTCTTCAGTGGCGCGGTCATTCACTCACACGCATTTGTGAAACACATCGCTCATGTGATGCACTTCAATACCCTCTCATACTTTGGAACGGTGACGATGGCTATCACTTCAACATCATGCAAGTAGACCCAACTTCAAAGGCAAACACAAAGAAAACTGTCTCCGCTATGGACTTCTACGCTTACAGATTAATGATACGAGATGCATCGCAAAACCACATTCTACATTGTCGCCAACTCTTTCATCAGTTTATTGTTGACATGTATGCTAAAATTGAAAGTGAGCGTCTTCTATACATACGTTTACATCAAAAACAACTTTGCGTTGATCAATACATACATCTCAGGGATGCTGTTGGCAATGATGGTAACGTTGACAACATAGGCAAAATGTACATTCTACCAGCAACATTCACAGGAAGTCCTCGACACATGCACGAATATGCTCAAGACGCTATGGCATATGTTCGAGCATATGGACGACCAGACTTTTTTATTACATTTACATGTAATCTAGCTTGGCCAGAAATAAAACAAGAACTTGGGGATGGACAGGCACACAGCGATCAACACGACTTAATCGCCAGAGTATTTCGCCAAAAACTAATCACATTAATTCACATCATCACTAAGAGTTATATCTTTGGACAAACACGATACTGGATGTACTCAATAGAGTGGCAGAAAAGAGGTCTTCCACATGCTCATATTCTTATATGGCTCAAAGAAAAGATACATTCCATAGACATTGATAACGTTATCTCAGCAGAGTTGCCTAATCCAGAACAAGACCCAATACTATTTGCAATAGTCACAAAAAATATGATTCATGGCCCATGTGGAAACATTAATATTCATGCACCATGTATGAAAGACGGGTAATGCACAAAAAAATTCCCTAAACCATTCATTGCAGACACACAAACTGGAGATGATGGATATCCTTAATATCGAAGACGCGCTCCACAGACGGTGGATACACAGCCAAAATGACTATTCGAGGCAACAAACACATCCAAGTCGACAACAAATGGGTTGTTCCATATTGTCCACTTCTAACTAAAATTTATAACGCACACATTAATGTTGAATACTGTAATTCGGTGAAATCAATTAAATACATTTGCAAGTATGTCAACAAGGGAAGCGACATGGCCATTTTTGGAATCACAAATGAACACATCCGGGACAAAGTTACACTCTACCAGCTGGGAAGATATATAAGTAGTAATGAAGCCGTTTGGAGGATTTTTGCTTTTCCCATTCACGAACGACACCCAACCGTTGTTCACCTCACTGTTCATTTAGAAAATGGACAGAGAGTATACTTCACACCTCACAACGCAGAGGCAGTTGCTGCTCAACCACCAAACACTACTTTAACTGCCTTCTTTCAATTATGTCAACACGACTCTTTTGCAAGGACATTGCTTTATCCAGAAACTCCACGATATTACACTTGGAATGCATCCACAAAACACTTCAATAAAAGAAACCAGGGCATAGCTGTTCCCGGAACGGATGCCCTTGCAAGTGAAGCCTTAGGGCGTGTCTACACAGTTCACCCAAACAACGCTGAATGCTTCTTTCTCAGAATGCTACTTCATACGGTTCCAGGCCCAACTTCATTTGACGCTCTTAAAACTGTCAACGGTCAAGTGTGTGAAACTTATCGAGAAGCTTGCCAAAAGCTTGGATTACTAGAGGATGATCAACACTGGAATAGTACATTAGCTGAAGCTGCATTACAGTCATTGCCAGGCAAAATTCGCAACCTTTTTGCCATTATCCTTACCACCTGCAACCCATCCAACCCCAACACTCTATGGGCCACATATCGAGAAACCATGAGTGAAGATATACTTCACAAAGCACAGAGAGACAATCCATCACTCAATGTTCAGTTTTCACCAGAGATTTTCAACGAGGTACTCATATTGTTAGAAGATACATGTCTCTCTATCAATAACAAAACACTACTTCAATTAGGTCTACAAGCTCCACAACGTCATCATCACGATGTACTCAATACAGACCTTATGCGAGAGAAACAATACAATATTTCAGTTCTACAACAATATGTTGCAACAAGAAAACCAATGTTAATTGCACAACAACTTAACACCTATGAAAACATCATGGAGCACATCAACAACGGACAAGGTGCAATACTGTTTCTTGATGCTCCAGGTGGAACAGGCAAAACATTTCTAATAAATTTACTCCTTGCAGAAATAAGAATGCACAATCATGTTGCACTTGCACTAGCATCATCTGGCATTGCAGCCACACTTATGGATGGAGGAAGAACTGTGCACTCAGCTCTTAAATTACCGCTAAACATTGCTCATGAAGAAAACCCAACCTGTAATATTACAAAAACATCTGGACAAGCACGTGTTCTTCAAATTTGCAAACTTATTGTTTGGGATGAATGTGCCATGGCGCATAAAAAATCACTTGAAGCCCTTAATAGAACCTTGCAAGACTTGCGTAACAATAAACAAATAATGGGTGGCGCTGTCATTCTTTTAGCTGGTGATTTCAGACAAACATTTCCAGTCATACCACAATCCACACCAGCAGACGAACTTCATGCATGCCTCAAATCCTCTATTTTATGGCGACATGTCAAACATTTCCCATTAACAACCAATATGCGAGTCCAACTTCTCGGCAACTCAAATGAACAACTTTTTGCACACACCCTTCTTCAAATTGGTGAAGGTACTTTACCTACTGACTTGACATCAGGTGAAATTGCTTTTCCAACAAATTTTTGTAACATGATGAGATCACTTGAAGATCTCATACATCACGTCTATCCAAATCTCTTACAGAATTACACAAACCACCAGTGGCTCTGTGAAAGAGCCATCCTTGCTGCCAAAAATACTTCTGTCAATGACCTAAATCAGATTCAAGACATTATTCCAAACACAATTACTCAATACAACTCAATCGATACAGTTGTGGATACCGATGAAGCCGTCAACTATCCACCACAATTCCTACACTCCCTGGAACCATCGGGAATGCCACCACATCACCTTCGGCTGAAAGTTGGATCACCCATCATGCTACTTCGAAATCTACACACACCTAACCTTTGTAATGGAACCAGACTGTGCATCAAAACATTGATGGCCAACCTAATTGAAGCTACTATCTTAACTGGCAACGCCAAATGCCAAGATGTCTTTATCCCCCGCATTCCACTCATTCCAACACAAATGCCTTTTACTTTCAAACGGCTACAGTTCCCCATCAAACTAGCTTTTGCTATCACCATTAACAGAGCACAAGGACAGTCCATCAAGTGCACTGGTATCAACTTACAATCACCATGTTTCTCCCACGGCCAGTTATATGTTGCGTGCTCTAGAGTTGGATCCCCCCAACAATTGTACATCTTTGCTCCAAATGGAACAACCAAAAATGTGGTTTACAAACAAGCCTTACAATGAACATACACTTTGGTAAATTTCCATCACCTATCAATATTGTCATACCAACTTAAACAAACCACAAACACACTCAATGCACTGCACTCATCTTTTCTTAACAACAATTTTCCCAACACACACTTCAACATGACATTAAATACACTACTCTCAACAATGGACATAACCATATTTCAACAAGCCTTTCCAATAATAACATTTTATAAACTAACAACCGTAACAAATAACATACACTTTGCTAAATTGCCCTCATATACATGTTCTTTCTACTGCTGTTGCTTTACAAACACAATTTTCAATAATATTACATAACATTCACATGACATTACAACTTTCAAATACAACATTTACACATACTTATTCACACTTCACATCCTGGGCAACGCCGGGTCTCTCAGCTAGTAATAAATATAGACAAATCCTTACCTGAACTATAGCAGGATGTGTTAAGGTGGCTTTTAGTGTGTGATGTTGCTTGGGCAGAAGCTGTGAAAAGGAAAGGGTGTTTCCTTCCTGCAATACCGTACATGGTGGAATATACCATTGTATGGGGTTTAAAGTGAGGCAGGTGATACTCAATTTCAGTAACTTCTTATTTTGAAGAGTAAAAACGTGCAGTTGATATTTATGATATTTACTTTTGTTTTGCTGCAGAAAATTGTATACTGTCCCGGCCGCTTAAAACTAATCCGGCTCCCGCCGCAGTTTAAAAACAGCTGCGGGCGGCGCGCGGCTATCTTCGGCCGTTTTCGGACGCCATTAGCGCTTATCTATTGAAGCGGCCGCCGCGCGGGAAATTCCGTTTTAAACGGAGAGAAGCCCCGCGGTTAACCCGCATTACACACGTCAAGCTTTAGAATAAAGCTGTCCGGGACAGTATGTGATGCCAAGTTTATTATGTTTTCTAATTTGTGTTTGTTTAGGAAATGTTTCCCCTGTGTGGTTGGCTGAACTTGGTTTGGTCCTAAGTGAACCAGGTGTCTGATGCTATTTAAGGAGGGATCAGATGGCAGATAAAGAGGAGGGGAAGGTTGCAGTGCGCACTGCATAGGCTACTGCAAGGTTCCAGTTGCTCCAGGATCTGCTGCTCCTGCCTCCTTAAAGAGCTGGTACATGGAAATCCGTCTGTGAGCTTAAAGAAACCTGCAATGGTACTTTAAACCAGGTCTATCTGTTTGCTGTTTTATTCTTCTTCTATGTGTTATCTGGATCTCGAGTACAAACTGTCAATGGAATAAACCTGTCCTGGTTTAGCAATGAATTCTTGTCACTGTCTGACTTTACTGACTTTTTTTTCCTCATATGGACGCAACCTTTCACATAGCTATTACATTTATTTTGGGGCTGGTGGTGTGATTTACATACAGTAATTGATTTGTTAGTGGTTTTATGTATTTAATTGATTGGCTACTGGTTTTATTTAGTTAATTGCTTGGTTGGCTAGTGCATGTAATTTTTGTTTATGGGTGTTTAGGTGCTTGTTGTATCTGTTTTATTGTTGTGTCGTTTGGACACTTATGATTTTGTATTAGGGTGTCCATTGACTGCTATAGTAGTTTATAATGCCCATATTATATGTGTATGATGTACTACTATGCCACTCGGTGGTTATAGAGGGTCCGAGGTGGGTGGTTAGGCCTCCTGGGTGAGTAGTGGGGCAGGATGTGTTAACCCCCTAATCTATAGCAGTTATTAACCGCTAAGTTGATTAAGGGGTTAGGGACCATTAGATTATATTTTTTTATGTATTCTTTGTGGCAACAGAGGACATGGCCCTGCAGTACTGTATGCTGACGATTACGCCCTTCGTATTGCCAGGGGTAAGAAGAACAGGTTTTATTTACTGTATGTTGGCTGCCTAGTGTTGTGTTTAATAATGGGCAAATAATCTATTATCCATATCTAGATAATAGTTATTTAGCCCATTACTGTACTGTATGTGTTGGAGAAGGGTTGGTGTATTTAGTGAAATGTACAGTACACTTTTTTTTTTTTTAAAGACAGTAATGGTACCGCAGGCCAGCGAGGACGCCCACGGGGACATCCTGATGACCCACGGGGACACCTGTAGGGAAGAACCGGGGGGCCCACAGCTGTGGGGACCCCGTAGGGAACCACCAGAGGGCCTCCAGACCCTAGTGGGAACCCCCAAGTAGCTCTGTGGACACCCAATACCCCGCCGGCTTGTAGTATTAATCCTGTGTTAAAAAAAAATCATGGTTTTATGTGGGGGCACAGGGGTTGGGCTGTGTATTGTTCTTTATTAGATATTGTAATGGTTTTTGGTGTCCTAGGAAGTGGGTAGTGGGGTTGCTGTGTGTATTTGTTTTACACACAGAGCAGACTGACTCACTGTGAATGAAAAATGGGGTAATCAGCACACTAATAAAGGCAGTGTGCTTGGCTGGTTACCCCTATTTCGTAGTGGGGATGAAGGGGTTAATTTTTCATGCACTGTGCATGTCTTATTTTTCCCTCTGTCCCTTATTGTCCCCATTTTGCAGAATTGTATGTGCTTGCAGTATAGTACATCCCAAGCACACACATATGAAAAATATAATTGTGAAATAAGGGGACCAGGTATGATCCAAAAAGTGTATTTTTGCTGCAGGTTTTAAGAGACAAGCAGGATGAGGTTTTTTGTCTCCTGTCATTAAAATGCACACAAGAACCAAATGTTTTGACACCTATGAGCTGGGTCACTTGCCTATGCAAGCTTCAAAGGTAAAAGGCCTTGTCCACACCTGTAAGTCTCTCTGGAAGTTGCATATCAAAAGACCCAGATTTCGGGGGGGGTGAATTGGCCAGATGGATGCTAAATAGGAAATCCTGTTGACCATTTGTGCTAGCTCACACCCTGAGTTTTCCCCTTCCAGCCTGAGAGGGGCCAGGTAAAGAGGGGAGTGCCCCTATGCTAAGTAGCCAAGGTGGCGTTGTCGCACATGCTCGGTGTGAACAGGAAATCCCTAGTGCCCACTCTCCAAACTGTGGGCAAGTAGGTGATTGGGGAATGATTACTTACCCACTCAATCCCCCTCGTGGGAATGTTGGCGATAGGCTTCCAAATCCTATATACATCCCACCCAGGCTATTCCCATTGTCTTTCGTTTTTCATTCTACCATGTGAGTGGATTTCCAACACGCTTCTAATAGTGGAGAAGAGCAGCAGCACATTCCTGGAACGCAAAGAGTCTTATTACATCGGAACCAAGAACAAAACTCTGCGTTAGGACACTGTGATTGCTGGGGGTTATCTGATTAACCCCAACGGACCAGAAAAGACTTTGCACATTCACAGAAGGATTGGGCTGGCAATGTATGCCCTTGCAAAAGGACTACATTTTAAAAGACAATCTTCTGGTGCTTTGCACCTTTCTGGACATTATCCCCTGTTCCTATACCAGTAAGTGTAATTATTAAGTGTATTCTGCAGTTGTCGTGTGTTTGCCTATCAAGGGAATAAATCTCAGTTTATTTTGCTGAACTTGTTATGCTCAATTGGGATCCACAAAATATAAATTTGTTAATAAGTGCGTCCATCGTGACACTCACATACACACACCGATACACAGAGCAGACTGATTCACTTACAAACACTCACACCCACAGCCGACTGACTGGCATACACACACACACAGATATACACAGAGCACACTGACTCACATGCACTAAACACACAGCAGAAACACATACACTGACACACACACACATATTGCACCGAGAGCAGACTTATTTTAAATACAAACGCATACTGATGCACATAGAGCAGACACACACACACACAGTGTCAGATTTGCCATTAGGCCCGGGGCGGCTGATTTTCCCTGCATCTTCCTGACTGTTAGGAATGTGAGCACACAGCACCACAGGCGGAGCTCATGGCTCTCTCCTTACACTGCTCAGACCCTCCCGCTACTACCACGCAAGCCTTCTTCAGCTGCATCACTTACCCCTCGGCATGGTAGGACGCTCCACGAGGTACTTCCTCTACGCCGCAGCCTTCGGCGCGGAATCGCCGCTCCGTGCACACCCCACGTTGCTTCTTTTCATGCGCACGTCGAACTTACAGCGCACACACAACAGCCCCTGAACTTACCTCCGTTCAGGCTCCACCCCCAAACACCGCACGGTTATAATCTGGCTCTTGCCGAGTGTCACCTGGGCTCTAAGAACAGCAGCCAATGCGCTGAAGCTCCCTGGGCTCCTCCAGGCACGTCCCCTCTCCTGGTTTGCTGTTCCAGCTTTATATTCCCACTCTTTCCTGTGCTTCCTCGGTCGTCATAGTTTTGTATGGGTGATTCACAGTGCTTGTTCTTTGATTCTCTCGGTTTTGACGCGGCTTGGCAGACTTCCCCCTTTGGCTCTCGACTTCGGCTTTTTCCTGTTTACGTACCTTCTGGCTCTCTTCAACCAAGGCTCTCACCTCAACCCTTCCGTACTTCTCCTACCCCTGATCTCGGCAATGACCATTCATCTGGAAAACCCGGTACCGGCAAGTATTCACGCAATACTCCCCACCTGGCCTGGCACCACCCAATACCACAACCCGGACACGTCCCTTGGTGTGTGTATTCATACCAGCCACCTCAGTTCTAGGGACAGGTCTGGTCTGCGGGCTACTCCGGCGTAACACTGACATCATACTGTAGTCCTCACATTCCTCAGTCCCGCAGCCTCCTCCGAGCCTTGATTGGAGGAGATGTCTGAATGGGCGGGGACTGCAAGAACTGCACAATGTGGGAACAATGTTTCAAATCTCTGAACACTGTGTGACGAGAGCGGTAGGCAGAGAGCAGTGCTGGAATCCACTAAGATGAGTGAGGAGGGGGGGTGTCTGTGTCTCTTAGGTCGAACTCGTACTTACTGAGTTGCCGCGTGCATGTGCACGACAGGCACTCACTCACTGTTTGGCATATGTGTGTTCAAGCTGCATGCGCGCCAGCAGCCAAGGAGGCACATTGACGCACCAGCGTTGTGAGGAGACAATACATTTTGTCTTTTGAGGCGGCTGCCATATCATGTGAGCAGTTCCACCAATTACGGCGATCCAGCTCCGTGACGTCCTAGCCACACCCCCCCTCACCCGAAACACACGAGCACAGATCGCTTGTGCTACGGCAGGTAAGGAGCTCGCACTTTCGCAAGCAAACGGAGTGTTTGAGCTCGACCGTAGGCTGAAATTATACTGAGTGCGTGGTGCTGCCCGACGCTCAAGCGATCTCTGCACATACTGTTTCAGGTGATTGGCGGAGGCGTGGCGGAGGTGTGGCTATGACGACACAGAGCTGGTTTGACACGTGACACGTGTTGCTGCATCCACGGACCTAACTAAGAGCACCGTAACCTCCTGTTATGTGTGAGGGAGAGAGATTCCATTTTGGGGAGGATGGGGTTCCATTTGGGGGGGGGGGGATTCATTCCATAGGGGGGGTTCTATTTGGGGGATTCTTTTTTGTGGGGGGCTAATTCTGTTTGGGGGGATTCTGTATTGTGTGTTACAGGGGGGTTGCCATGTTTGTTTGTGTGTGCGCTACGGGAGGGATTCCATTTTGTGTGTTCTGGAGGGGGGGGGCTTTTTGTTTTGGGGTATTGTGTATGAGTAGAGGGGGGGGTTGTTGCAGTATACATGCAACCACACGTGGGTTTCTTGCAAAGGCTTATTTATTGAGCCTTAAAAATATGACACACAAAACCAAAACTGCTTCTTTTCAGCATATATAACAGAAAATAAGTCCTGAGCGGGGCTTGGCCCTTTTCCCAACAAGGGCTGTTTAGATTCTAGCGTAACAGTTCAGCAAACAGTTCATCAAAATAGTATATTGAAGACAGACCTTGGCAGTAGTTCTCCCTCAGCAATTCAGTATCTCACTGGATTACACAGACTGCATGTGTGTGCAGCCTGGGTTTTTTAAAGCTCTTTGATACAGCTGGGACCAGATTAAGAGCTTCCAAGCTGAATATTAACCTGATCACTGCTGCACTGTAGACCTAAACATAGGTCTGGTAGGCATAAGGCTGGTGACGTTCATTCACCCTGTCACAGGGGGTATTATGTGTATTGAGGAGAGAGCGGTATTATGTGTATGAGTAGGGTTGCCAGGGGGCTTGTCCAAAAATACAGGACCTCCACACCCCTCGAATACATATAAAAAATACCCCTATCATCTCCTCAGCTCATCCTGTCCCCCCAAATTTGTGTCCTTACCTTATTTCCAGGAAGAACACAGACTTCTGTGGGCCGCAGGGGTGTGGGCTCTGCCCCCGCTGTCCTCTCCTCCAATCAGGGACACTCACACAGTGCTCCTGACTGTACCTGACCACCGTCCGCGGCCCGCCCCCAGTCTCAGCACTTCCAGCCGCGTCTGCCCTCGCGCCACCCTTGTGCTGCTAGCCCTCCACCGCATTACCGTGCGATTTTATACCGGACAGGCTTCAGAATTACCGGCCACCTGGACACCTGGCAACCCTAATGAGAGGGGTGTATATGTGTATGAAGAGAGGGGGGTATTATGTGTGTTTCGGAGAGGGCGGAATTATGTGTGTTTCGGAGAGGGCGGTATTATGTGTATTGAGAAGAGGGCGGGATGAAAAATTTAGGGGCGACAAAAAGGTATGGGCCTAAGGGCAGCAAAATTGTGTAAACACAGGCTGCGTTGCAAGCTTCCAAGTCCAGAGTATCGGATGTATCAATGAGCAGAACATGCATGACATTATAAATATCCTAAGACAGTGATTGTCTTATTACACTGTCCCCTCCCCCCAAATTAATTGGCCTCCCAAAAAATCCCAGACTTGTTATCTAGTGAAATATAACAACTGATGCAGTGACATAGTTTATTTTTCCGCTATTTCGCTGTGTAACAGGGGCAGAATGTTAACAGCTGGAGCTGTTGGGTATCGGCGAGGTAATGGTTAATCTCAGCTTGGAGGAAGGCGGGAATACTAACGAGCTGAGCGCAGAAAGGGTTTAAAAGGCAGGAAAGGGAAGTGTTTTTCGCTCTCGCAGGAGGACTGACTGGCTTTCATATGGCTAGGAAAAGCCTTTATTTTATGTTGCTGAATAAAAGCCTACGTTATTTTTTCCCAAAACAATTCTCCTGTCTTCCCCTCTGTATGCATCGCCTACACTCTGTTAATAAATAATTACACTCACATATTCATTGTGTTTTACTGCGGAACAAACATTAGAACTTGGTAAATTTGACTTACTTAAACATTTTGGTTCAGGAGACCATCCGTCTTCAGTACACGTGATTCTGCCATAGTATGATTTCTCGGAGGGCAGAAAACCATCTTTACAGAAATAATCAAGTTCTCTATTAATTCTTTGTGGGAACTGATAATCATAATAATGATAATAAAGACGTCCATTTTCTATGACAGGTCTGTCACAAGCTAGGCCTGAAGAAAGAAAATAAGCTTAAATCAGCCCCTCCAATAAACAAAGATAAAGTCACATTGATGATTTCCTTTATTAAGTCCACTCTCCCTGTATCCCCTCCCCAGCTGGCGCCCCCCCCCCCCCCTCCTCTGCAGCCTTCTCTCTATCTCCCTCCCCAGCAACCCGCTGTCCCTGTCTACCCCTCTTGGCTGCCTGCTCTCCCCATCTCCAGCCACACACTAAGCCTGTATCCCCCCTCAGCCGCCCATTCTCCCTGTCCCCCCTCAGCAGCCTGCTCTCCCCGTCTCCCTCCCCAGCAGCCTGCTCTCCCCGTCTCCCTCCCCAGCAGCCGGCTCTCCCCGTCTCCCTCCCCAGCAGCCTACTCTCCCCGTCTCCCTCCCCAGCAGCCTGCTCAATCCGTCTCCCTCCCCAGCTGCCGCTCTCCCTGAATCCCCCCCTTTAGATACCCGTTCTCCATGTATCTCCCCCCCAGCTGCCCGCTCTGAAACAGAATTGCTTGAGAATAAATTAAATGCATTTAAAAAGTGCATAATGTAATCATTTTTCAAATGTATTTAATCATTATAGAAACATTTTTTGTTAAGTGTTTAATTTGGTCAAAGCCATCAATAAGCCAAAGTAGTCCATAAAATACCCAGGGGCCTATTCTCGTAGCTCCGACGTGTAACAAACCTCTTCTAAAGAGCCCTTCCCGATGTGATCGGCATACTTTGCTAATTTGTAAACCCTTCTCGCATGTGCAATCCGTGCGGGAAAGGCTTTTTTAGATACGGTTTGACACCAGCTCTAAAAATCCGATCAATTTGCCAACAAAGCCTCCAACTCGCTTTTTTTATTAAAACAAAAACTGCAATTCTAGTAGCTCCATTATACAAATCGCTTCTAAAACTCGGTGCTGAGATTGGTATTGTGAGTTCCATCCAGAGCCTGGACGATGGGTTTGGCTGAGAGCAAAACCCATAAATCCAACTGGGGATGGAGTTAGCCGCACCTCAGGTGATTCGGTTTGGCTGTAACATCGGGCGGTTTGTCACTTTTTAGAGACACGGTTTGGAAGAAGCGGATTGCAATAGAGTGTAGCCGTGACCCCCGATTCACCCCGAGTAATGAGAGGTTGCGCTTGCAAGGAGTAGTTGCAAAAGCCCGCGAAGGAGGAGAATACATATTGGCGGGAAAGGAGCAGTCCCTTGACCCAGCAGCCCCCACGGGGAGGGTCAGGTGAGCATGTTTAGCCTATGGGCGGAGGAGTTGCCAGAGATATAGGCAGTGGTGGCGCACATGTGAAGGAGGAGATTGTGGAGAGACGAGGAGACGGAGATACTGCGCTGGGAGGTTATACCCCCCCCCCCAGGCGCAGGCCAGGTGCCCCGGCCCAGTTAGCTCTGAGTCACCGTAGAGACAAGCTGAGCTAGGGACACCCTTAGTAAGGGCTTTACCCCCTAAACTATTGCTGTGTTCGGGACTACCCTATCGAGGAGAAGCGCCCCCCTTATCGTAGCGTGGGATCCTCAGAGACTCTTTTTGAAGAACCGTAGCAGTTCCGAGCACCGGAGTGCTCGGCAGGTATTTCATCAAGTGCACCAACTTTACCCTTTCAATCACCTAAGACCTAGTGGCTGCGCAGTCACCCCTAAACATACACACGGCCGTTGGGAGCGCGAGAACTGATTAACGTATTTGGACACGGGGTGGGAACACCCGGTGGCGGGATTGGGGAGAAAGTACTGTTGGCGTCCGCCGAGGCGCAAGTTATTGTTGGCGTCTGCCGAGGCGCATAGATGTGGACATCCTCCGTGGCGTGTTAAATGTTGTGTACCAGCGTGCTGGAATGTCATGGCATGTGATGTATCAGTAAACGAGATTGGTTTTATAAGATGGTTGTGTGAGAGAAATTCTTGTATAGAGGTCCTGCGAAGACTAACTCCCCCTTTGGCGGGATCTGTCGCAGGTGGAGACGCTGCACCGAACACACACACACATACATATATATATATATATATACATATATACACATGAAATTCAGTCAGCACACTGTAATTGAAAATGTAGAAATAGCAGATGCTAGTCCCATAGAGAGTAAATATGATACGAACCAATCCAAAGACCAGTAAAGAGACAGCAGACCGCTCGGGGTTAATCCAAAAGTCTATATTCACAACATGAAATACACGTAAGCCAACGTTTCGGTCCCACAGAGAGACCTTCCTCAGGGCCGTGCAACCCACAAGTGTAAGTGACCAAACATATATACCCTCACCCATAGTGCAATTGAAACAAAGGGAACCAATCACCAACAAGCAATCAGACATAATATGCAACATAGCTGTGCTCCATGCCCCCTCCCCTATTACCTGAATATCTAATCGATGGCACACCAACCACGGCCCGCACTCCCACCAAGCCGGGCGCCCAATGGCCCGGCAGTTGAGCGGAACTAGGCCCAGGGAATCAGACACAAATGAGCCCTGCCGACTCGCTACCCCGAGCCACCACAAGGCTTTAGGTGTTATCTGCACCATAGAGCCCCTGCTGGTAAGGTTAACGCACACCTACCCCCCCCCCCCCCCCCCCCCCACAACAGCCGCCGTGACATAGGCAACACATATTATGGAATGTCCACCACAAACATGGCAGACACAGTTACACAGTTACATAGTAGATGAGGTTTAAAAGACATATGTCCATTAAGTCCAACCCACGCCAAATCTAGACAGATACTCCATCCTGTATCCTCACCTACAGTATTTTGATCCAGAGGCAGGCAAACAAAAAACCCCAGTGATATAACCTCCCAATATATCTCATAAGGAGGGAAATAAATTCCTTCCTGACCCAAGAATTGCAATATGGAAAATAGCTGAAGCGCTCAAATGCAGGTATATCTCAAAATGATAATAAGCCAGACCACTGTACCAGGGTACTAACAATTGATATAGTACCTATTGTGTCATATAATGGGTACTATCCTCCTGAAGACAGGTGGTGTGTGGTGCAACCCACTCACCATATGTCTCATTGGCAGGTTCCCCTGAAAAATATGCAAATACTCACATCCTGGTAGGGCAGGCAGGCAAGCTGTGCAGCTACTCAATGCAATACAGGGAAAAGGGAGACCAAAAAGCGCACCAGCACAAACGGAGCAGGAAAAAACCAGAACAAAAAAATGATTAAAAGGGCACTTTAATGTGGCAAAAGACCCATCCAATGCATTTCGAACGTCGCAGCGTTCTTTTTCAATTGGCAATCGGATTACACACTGGATCAACATCCGTCCCCTGTTTACTTATTCTTGAAAAGGAAGAAAATACAACATAATATACAATATATTATACGATTGTCGTGGTATTACACAAACAAAGGGACGGACGGGAACTTCTTTTCAGGGAGCAGACTGCCTTCCTTCCCCTGCGCTCCTTTGAATCCCCTTAGCTCCGTCCCCCCTGTGACACTGGGGAAGGGGAGGGGAAACAGCATGCAATTCTGCCAAGCTGGAGGGAGGGCACCAAAAGTGTGGGGGCAGGAAGAGAGGGGTGCCTAGCCCCTGAGGTCAGGTGCCCCATCGCCGAGGGGCTCCAGGCTGCTTATTCTCAGTGGTATATCAGGGGTATATTAGTACTGTATCAGTATTTCACTGTGTTTATCATAATCCCTTTTTGTGTCCAACACAAATCTCGTTGTTCAGCACACTGGCAGTATATATTTATACACACTTCACATGGAGCAAGATATATCATCACAATGGGCAAAAAACCCGTTGTCCATTTTATTCCCTCTCCCGATACCCACAGGAAATAGCAAGTTACCATTTGCCTCTGATAATTGATTTCAATGTCTGCTTATGGATATAATAATAATAATAATAGCATGTTCTTGTGTAGCGCTGCTAGTTTTACGCAGCACTTTACAGAGACATTTTGCAGGTCCAGGTCCCTGACCCGTGGAGCTTACAATCTATGTTTTTTGTGCCTGAGGCACAGGGAGATAAAGTGACTTGCCCAAGGTTACAAGGAGCCGACACCGGGAATTGAACCAGGCTCCCCTGCTTCAAACTCTCAGGGCCAGTCAATGTCGTTACTCACTAAGTCGCTCCCTCTCAAATAAATGAGTATAGATGAGTACAGATTAGAAACTCCTTGTTTTCTTTGGTATTAAATTCCTTTCACTGCCTAGACCAGGGCTCGCCAACTCCAATCTTCAAGGGCCACTAACAGGTCAGGTTTTGAGGATATCCCTGCTTCAACACAGGTTGGTGCATTTGTTGACCGAGCAACTGGTTGAGCAGTCTGTGCTGAAGCAGGAATATCCTGAAAACCTGACCTGTTGGTGGACCTTGATGACCAGAGTTGGCCAGACCTGGTAGAAAATAAGGTTTATGATTAGTGGGATTCAAAAATGTGAACCATTTGTCTTTTGAAATGATTAAAAAAAAAAGTTGACTTTCCACAGCGATACTGTTAGGTGTGCAGGATAGGCAGGTAGGTAGGATGGGCAGGATAGGTAGGTAGGAAGGATAGACAGGTAGAGTATGCAGGTAGGATAAGCATGTAGGTAGGATAGGCAGGTAGGATAAGGAGGTATGTTAGGGAGTTAAGGAGGTAGGTGGGATCGGGAGATAGGATAGGTAGGATATGCAGGCTTGGAGAAACACAATTGGAACATTTATGGCATTTCTGACAAATTCCACAACTTGAGAAAGTCCTTTACGGACGAAACGCGTAGGTGCGCCCCTACCATTGTTCTGTTTCTGCACTGACCATTAAAGTACCTTTTTAATACCCATCCCTGCCTGGAGTTACCCTTATTTGGCGATCCACGAGCTGGTATGATGCCAACAAATGCTGCTGTGCTCCTCTACACCTCTGCTGTCTGCTGTTTACCCTGAGAGGACTGCACGCAGGACCGGATCCGCGTATCAAGGACACCACCAAGGGAGGTAAAGGGCCCAGGCCCATTATTATTATACCTCCTAGTGCTGGACTGTTATATGTATTCCCCTAGGGTGTAGTATACCGTCAATAGGAGACCTAAATTGGGGTACCCGCGGGGGGACCACCAGGCCTCTGGTTTCACACCCTGGGATGTTATGGTTCATACTTTATGTCCCTACACCTGGATCCACTATGGTACAAAGAACTACAAGTTCAATAATGAGCTATCTATGGTGATGCACCATAAACACCAACCAAATTCCACAACTTACCTGGTGCTGGCGCCCCGCGTGCCGTCCAGCATAGTGCAGCAGTGAGCAGAATAAGGTATCCCACCAACGACATCTCAGAATGATATTAACAGAACATGAGCTGCTGTGTTCAGTTACTAACTCTCTGCCCCTGCTGCAGTGCCAAACTGTGTCAGACCACTGGCTGACCTCGCTTTTTATTCTCTCCCTCAACTTCCCCCTTGCTCAAATGATTTTGTAATCCCAGGTAAAGAATGCAGGTGCTGTTATTCCCCCCCACCCCCCTTCTCCTGTGGTCATGCAGAATCCGTGGCATTGTGAGGGATCTGAAAACCCTCCCACTGGAGGAGATACAATCTCTCATGTTTGGACAGCAAGGTACTATAAACAGGGGGTTGCTTAAATTCAACTTTGCCTTGTCATTAACTCCATTTAGGTTTTATCACACATTTGGGCATTCTTTTCTATAGATTATCATAGAAGTAGTAGACATATACAATTTGCACAATTTAATATATTGAATACTTATAACCCGGAAAGTTTTATGAATTCAAATTTAGATTATGAATCTTTGATGATTTAATCATATATCATTAACTATAAAAAATTAATATATATGTTTTTCAATACTTTAACTGTTCTTCAGGTTAGGGTATGTTTAGTCTGGGAATTTAGTGTGTACATATGTGTATACGTACAGTATAGGTGGATATATGTGTATATATAGATTTGTATATATGAGTCTGATTATGTACATTCATGTCTGTTTAGCATTATGAAAAGTAATGGTTTATGATATACACACACTTTTACTCATCTCAGAATAAGCATATGGAAATACTCATACTAATATTATTTGTAATGTAAGTAACATCAATATACAGTATGTCATCTTTTTACTATGAGTATAAAAGTAAGTACAGAAGATAATTGAACCTCCTATAACATCTTTTGTTATTTTATTTACATTTTCTTTCTTTATTTTAATATAATTGTTGTGTGGACAATATTTTATTCTTTACTGTATATGTTACTGTTAGAATCCACACTGATAATTATGATTATATCTTTTTGCTGTTATTGTTGTTTTTGTAGTACTGTATAATAAAGTTTTTTTTAACTACATGGGATGACGTGATGACGCTTTTGACGTCATCGCGTCGGTTCCTATGGTGCAAATTCACGGAGTTACTCCGGGTTCGGTGAGCATACAAAAACCTGTGTTGGAGTTAAGATTTTCATACACTTTGATAAAGCTCCACGGAGAGAAACATAGTGTAATTTCTTCCGTTTTTGCGCAATTTTTTTATTTTTTTAACATTTTTAGCATGTTCTTGTATAGTGCTGCTAGTTTTACTCAGCGCTTTACAGAGACATTTTGCAGGCACATGTCCCTGCCCCGTGGAGCTTACCATCTATGTTTTTGGTGCCTGAGGCACAGGGAGATCAGGTGACTTTCCCAAGGAGCCAATACCATGAATTGAACCAGGTTCAAACAAACTCAGTGCCAGTCAGTGTCTTTACTCACTGAGCCGCTCCTCACGACTACCGGACTATAAGGCCTTTCTTGTTATGCCAGTATGCCTTACTCCAGAAGCATACCGTGGCAGGTCCAGGGCTGGGGACAGGACCAGCAAAGAGACTTACATGGGTTTTGCAGCAAGGACAATGTTGCAGAGGACTCAGTGGGTGGCGGGATGTGATGCTACAAAATATCGCAGTGTACTGGACTTGATCTTTAATGAACTGTTTTTACAGCAGTGCATTCCTGAGTTGAGAGATTGGGTTTTTGACCGAAAACCAAAAACCTGTCTGGATGCAGCCACTCTGGCTGATGAATACATCACCCACCATGGAGCCAGTCCGGCTGATGAATACATAACCTACCATGGAGCCAGTCCGGCTTAGGAACCCAAGGGAGTGGAGTTAAATTCCCGTGTTCCCCAGGGTAAGCCCACAGCACCTGGAAGGGAGCGTACAGCCCAGGCTGCACAGCTGAGGCATGAAAGGTGGTGTTATCAGTGTAACAGGACTGGGCATCTCAGATCAGATTGTCCAGACAGGGATAAGTCTGGCAACCCCTATCAGGGGCAACGTTTGCAGGTCCGAGCGCCGGAGCGCTCGGCAGGTAACATCCATAAGTGCACCAACTATAAATCAGTACATAAGTGGCTGTGAAGTCACACACACACATACCTTACTTTGGGGTCGGGGTGTGGGAGAGTTGGACACGGTGTGGATACACGGTGAGGGGTCGCGTCCTGCGAGACGCGTTAGCTACTGTGTCCCTATGAAGAGGGACACTTAATGAGTGATATGCATGGTTATGGTTACTGTTAGTAAAGTCACTGTTTCTTTTATATGCTGTGTGCGTAGTATTGCATTATTGTCCTGTGAGGAACCGCTCCCGCTCTGCTCGGAGCCATCACAGGTGGAGGCGCTGCACTTGGTAAGAGGTTATCGGTATAGCTATGTATTGCCCCAGGCTCTCCGTGGTGGAGGCTTAGGTCCTGCGAGCCAACAGGTTAGACAGCATTGGTAGCATACTGTATTCAGTAGGAAACAGGGCTACATGTATATACTGTGTGTGTATATATGTATGTAACGGTCAGACCCCCACCCAATCTCATATTGGCCCCCATGGGTGTAATCTGCTCCCAATTACATGTATGTGTGTTGTGGTGCACCTGCTGGCAACAGGACTCCTGAGTCTCCCGCTGGTTGGTAATGGGGAATATCACCATGACATGCGTCTGAGGTAGTGTTCTGAGTCCTACTCACATTCGGTACAGTGCCTCCACCCCATCAGGATCCCTACAGCAGCAGGGAGGAGTATCTGACAGGGAACTCCTTGGTGCATCTTCCTGGGGAATAACTCCAGACTCACTCAGGAAGGATCTCTTGAACCAGGGCATCTTTAATAGCATACAGTAAGGGTGATGTGGTGCTCAAGCATGAAGTCCCATCAAGTTATGATATAAGAGGTATACTTCTGGGACATGAATATTGTACCAAACCTAAAAAAGGGGCTCCAGTTGCCCTGAAGGCAGGGGTAGATGCACAGAGACACCCCCCCCTAAACCTCATTGGGCTGGCCCCAGGTATCTACTCACGAATAATTGTCACCAGAGATCCTCTCAGTCTGCGTGCTGTACTTCTACCTATATTAAAAACATATGTACAGCCTTCCAGAATAAAGCAGGCCAGCCCATTTGGGCGGCACAGCCAGTGACCAGGGGGCGCGGCCTCCCCGATCCAGGCGGGCCACAGGAGTGGCCAGGGGGCGGGCCACAGGAGTGGCCAGGGGGAGGGGCGACCAGGAGGGGGGGTGTACCTGCGGCCAGGAGCGAGCTTCGGTCACTTGCTCCTGGCTCGCAACATAATCGGACGTCCCTCTCCTCTCCTGCTTGGAAGGTAAGGCAAGGCCCCAAAAGCAGGGTCAATTCCCACTCCCCCCCCTCCCGCATAGCCGCGATTGGAATCGGCGGTGAGGGGGGAGGCAGGGAGGAGAGGGACTCCGTAGCGCACGGAGCGATCCATGCGGGTGCATGGCGCCCGTGGCGCAGGGCGAGGGGGGATCCCGGCTTCCCGCGCGGCTCCACCTTAGGTGGAAGTAGTAGGCCGCAACGGGGCTAGGGAGGGATCTCCGAGCGGGCGCAGTGTCGGGGGGGCGAGCGGCGCGTGGGGCCCTGGTTTGTGGAGGGCGCGGCTCGCGTGCCTGGTGGGCGGCTGCCCGCCGGTCCTTCCAGGTAGGGGGGGTTCGCGGGTGCTTGCGGCGCCTCGGCGGGGGGCGGAAGACGGCCCCCCCCCTCCGTTTTCGTTCGGCGACGCCACGGGCCGCCTCGGTCCCTGGGACTCCCTCCCGGTTGCATGCGATGGCTCCTTGAGGGCCGCTATGGGTAAAATGGCGGCGAGGGGGGAGGGGGCGAGGCATCCTCTCCCTTGGGGCTCACGCGGTGCTCCCGCGAGAGCTTGTGCTGTGGCAGCGCCGCAGCTGTGATTGGGCTCTTGTATCCTTGTATCCACGGGCTGCCTCGGTCCCTGGGACTCCCCCCCGGTAGCATGCGATGGCTCCACGAGTGCCGCTATGGGTAAAATGGCGGCGAGGGGGGAGGGGGCGAGGCATCCTCTCCCTCGGGGCTCACGCGGTGCTCCCGCGAGAGCTTGGGCAGCCGTCCCCATGGGCAGAAATCACCAGTTAGGCGTAGGCCCCACGAGGGCCGCACTGCATAAAATGGCGGCGAGGGGGGGGGCGGGGGAAACATGGTAATCCAATGGGCCCAGCGAGGGGCACAAGAAATGTGCAGCGCGATGCTGGGGGAAAGGCTGATACCTTGGGGGGAGGGGCGAGCACGTGGCAGCGCCCCCCCCCCCGCTCCGCTCATTTAATGACCAGCAATAAAGATTGTCTGGGGTCAAATGCTTTGTTTCGGGTTCGGCCCCTCCCTCCTTCTCCAAATCTCCTTTCCCCCCCTCCTCCCTTCTTCCCCCCCCCCTCCTCCCTTCTTCCCCCCTCTCCTCCCTCCTCAGTCAATGATTGGTGCAGTGTTGGGTTGACAATAAAAATTGTTGGTGTTTGGGGACAGAAGTATGCATGCCTTTGGTCGTGGGGGGGGGGGGCACGTACAGGCCCCCTCACGCCTCCTTT
>WSYH01009925.1:0-24580 GCA_036426205.1 Ascaphus truei | reverse complement strand
ATATATATATATATATGTGTATATATATATATATATATACAGTGTTCCACAAACCTATACATTTGCTCGCCCCGGGCGAGTGGATTTAACCCCCGGGCGAGTAAATATTGGCCCAAGCAGCACACGTTTGGTACTAGGTGGCGAGTAGATTTTTTTGTGTGGCGAGTAGATTTTTTGGTGATTTGTCAACCACTGTATATATATATATATATATATATATATATATATATATACTTTATTACTAGCAACCAGTTCATTATAATATTTTTGTGACTTATTTATTCACTGTATTTGGAAAAAGGAGACATAAATAAAAGCTATATAAAAAGGTAATTAAATATGAGACAAAGGCAGGTGAAATAACTCAGAGAGGGCACAAAACAATCTTTATTTACCACCCCCAAAGCATTACTTACTTCCTAAAAAGTGCTTATTTTCCTTTGAATAAATAGTTTCTAGTATAATTGACTAGAAAAAAATGGCAGTCAAAGTTCAAATGGTCAGTATCATATAAGATTATTCAATATAATATGTAATGTAATATTTTATATACATAACACTTCTACAACTTTTTTTGTATAACTTTAATGCACTGCAGTTGGCAATCAATGTCTTTATTTGTATTTTGAGTAACAAAGTAGCAGCAAACTATTTTTTTCTGGCCCTGATCCTGTGTTTGTTTTGAGTGGGTTGGACTGCATTTAAACAGAGATAACATACAGTATAACATGACACTAGCCTTGAGTCGCCATCGTTAAGTAGTTTAAGTTGAATGATTTTGTTGCTGTTGTATACAGTACATAAACAGTGTGCCTTAACAACACTAGATCATTTTAGCAAAGCTACTTCAATGGATAAGATTCAAGAGGGCAGAATCAATGTTCGGTATTGCATTGCTGTGCCATTCATTTGACTATTTATAGTACTCTCAGTCCTATGCTGTGGTTCTATCTAGTAAAGAAGCATAGGCAGTGAAAACAGCTTAATGCTATTGGGCACCATTTCCGAGGAAGTGTCTGATTCTATTCAAATTAACTTTTAATAAGTGTGCCCTTTGCTCTTTGTACTGTAGACTTTCTTATTCTTTCATTTGCTCTGTGGAAGCAGAGTCCACCAACATGTTCAGGTCTGGTAGGAGACAACTTTGGAAACAAAGCGTTACTAGAGTTTTGAAGGTAAGGAGGCAGTGCTTTTCACATTATTTAATGCCTTGAGCCAGAGTATATTCTGTACATGGGTTTGTCTACAATATATTCTGTATATAGGTTTAGCATGTCTTTAATTGTTAATATACTGCACTTGTTAATTGTTAATATTGTTGCAGCAATGCTCTATTTGGAGAATTAGACTCAACACACCATTTCAAGTCTATAGAAACTATATTGATGAAGTACTTATATAATGAAGACTTGTATAATGAGGCATGAATTATGATTGTGTTTGACTTAAATTGCTAATAATGCATTTAGAATTATTTGCTAGACTGTTATCATTTGCACAATATTACCTCTTTAGTAAATTAGCTTCATTTGTAACATGGATACATTCATTTTTACAAGGAACCACTACACTGTACTGTACAGTATACAGACATCAGTGAAATTTGCACAGCTGTGATAGGATTTTTAGAACCGAATTGCTTTATTACTTGCCTTCAACTGGATTATTTGTGATTATTCAAAATGTTAAGGAAATTATTCTAATACAGTATTGTATTGTAATATCTACTGATTAACTTGTTTAAAAGAATGTATTTTATAAAGCACTATGTATTTTCAGTGGTAAAGATTTGCACAGCAGTTGAACCTGTTCTGCAGGTCCTGTGTATTGTCCACAGGGGATAAAGGTATTTAATCGGTACACTTCCACACTTTAAAAAAAAAAAAAAAAAAGTGTACAATGACTTTAAGGTTGCTATACTGTTTTATAGCTCATTTGTAAATTTAAATATGGCAATTTAGCTTTTTCAAATTTTGACAAATTGACTGTTATAATTTAACTACCGTATTCTGTAGGGAATTTCAACTCTGCATATTTCTGTGAACAGAAGCTCGGAATGTAATTTATTTACTTGCACCTCTATATTTTGTCTCTGGAGCTCTGGGGAAGAGGTACTGTAGCTGAATTCATGAAACCCAATATTAAGAGATTAATATGTTCAATATATCAAACTAAGGAAGAAGAGCCGAAAGGTAATTTATGTTGCTCTCTGCACCACACTTTAGTGGCAAGAGAATTGCAACTGTGAATGCAATTACTTCATTATATTGGCTTTTAAAATATTTAAAAACAGAGTACAGTATATTGAAAAAATCCGTGTCTCCGTTCTGACCCCTAGACAATGTAGTCAGACGACATGAATGTAATATTAGTGAAAAGAAAATATCAACAACTCAAGTTATTTTTTCCTCTAGTACTGTGTGTGTGTATGTGTGTGTATGTGTGTATATATATATGTATATATATATATATATATATATGTGTGTGTATATATGTATATGTATGTATATGTATGTATATATATGTATATATATATATGTATATATATATATGTATATATATGTATATATATATATGTATGTATATATATATGTGTATATGTGTATATATATATGTGTATATGTATGTATATATATGTATGTATATATATGTATGTATATATATGTATGTATATATATGTATGTGTATGTATATATGTATATGTATATGTATATGTATATATATGTATATGTATATATATATGTAATCACCACTACTATTAAGGTTATGGTGGGTAAAAAAAGTGACAAAAACCCTACACAGTAAAGCATAAAGCAACTGTAAATATTACTGTATGTTCATTTGCATGTCTTAGACAGGTCTGCAACCCTGTCTTCCCCATTGTCACCCAGCATACAGCACTTCCACTGCAGCAAGGGATTCTGGGAAATGACATGCAAATGAGCACTCAGTGCCACCTTTTGTCTCAAGCTCGTATTACACAAGCCAATCCTCAAGCCAATGCATGCTGTTTTAAACACAGCTTTCAGACAAAGGCTGGGATGAGATGCAAAGCCATTAAACCCACTCACAGACATGTTTCAACCTTGATGGGTATCAACAGGTATCATGATGGGTATCATCAGTGTGAGGTTGGTCTTAATGTCATTCTGTCATTTCCCAGAATCCCTTGCTGCAGTGGAAGTGCTGTATGCTGGGTGACAATGGGGAAAGACAGGGTTGCAGACCTGTACTAGACATGCAAATAACATACAGTAATATTTACAGTTGCTTTATGCTTTACTGTGGAGGGTTTTTGTCACTTTTTTTTACCCACCATAACCTTAATAGTAGTGGTGATTACCTAGTCTAGTCTCAAACCTGCTTTGCCATTAAGACCAACCTCACACTGATGATACCCATCAAGGTTGAAACATGTCTGTGAGTGGGTTTAATGGTTTGCATCTCATCCCAGCCTTTGTCTAAAAGCTGTGTTTAAAACAGCATGCATTGGCTTGAGGATTGGCTTGTGTAATACGAGCTTGAGACAAAAGGTGGCACTGAGTGCTCATTTGCATGTCATTTCCCAGAATCCCTTTCTGCAGTGGAAGTGCTGTATGCTGGGTGACAATGGGGAAAGACATGGTTGCAGACCTGTCTAAGACATGCAAATGAACATACAGTAATATTTACAGTTGCTTTATGTATATGTATATATATATATATATATATTTTTTTTAAATCAAGATGGAACAGTTGCACAGATCTGATCCTGACGCTACAAAGTTTCATGTTCTGTCTTTAATTCAATATTTATTGGATACTGCAAAAAGTACTTATGTAAAGACACTTTGTGAACCAGCAAAACTTTGTTAGAGATCTGTACTAGAGATGTACGAATGTCTTCAACATGCGTAGAACATTTTGGCAGTTTTGGGAATTTTGGGAATTTTTACACTTTTCACCAGAATTGAGTGAAAATGGCAGCACATGACCTTACACATTGCATTTTAATACTTGGCAAATCTTTATTTTTTTTAATGCAAAGGTCAAAATCAAACATGGTACAGTCAGAAATTAAAAGTAGAAAAATATAAAGGTCTCTTCATAAATCGTGACAACATGTTTCAAGAAACAGTACTTGTTTGTTGCCTTTATTTGTTGTACAGTAACTGTGAACCAATATATATTTTCAAACAATTTGTTTTAAGTCAATAAAACACATAGCTAGGAATCATTTGTCAGAATTAAAAGCCAAAGGCTTTCAACGGATAAACTTGCTTATTTTTCAAGCCTAGACTTGCTTAAAGGAAGGGCTAATTCTTGGCAAATAGTCCATATCTTCCAAGACCAGATACAGAACATGCATTGATGTTTGCTCTATAAGATAATGTACAAAATAAAATTTGACACCATAGCTTTCTATTTTATTTAATTTAGATCAACTTTGTGCATTTTCTTTATCTTAACGTTTAGGAAAATAGAGCCACCCATTTTCTCCAAGCATATCATAAACAGTTTTATTTGTATACAGTCACAATATAGATAATCGGTTCATTACAAAGCCATGTCATTTATAATATGTATCTAAAAAGCAGGGGCATTATATACAATAGGAACAGACGTTATGTTCCTGGAGTTAAACGTGTATACTCAAAGCTAATTATATGCAACTTCCGAAATGCATCTCATTTGCATAGGGTTAAGGTCACATTACTGTAGCATAATATTGCATAATATTACATTACTTTTCAATAAAGTGAAGTTAATTATGTTTTAGCATTACCCAATATAGGGTTGCACAAATCTTTCTCCTTGCACCTCTCCCTGCTCTCCCCTCCTGCTCGCGCCCCCCCCCCCCTGCTCAGTTCCGGCGTCAAATGACGCCACGGGGGTGATGCAACATCACGTGACCCCGCGGCGTCATTTAACACTCGGTTGCCATGGCTATGTGTCGCTGGAAGCCAATGTAAGTGAAGTTACAGAGGCCTCGCACAATCCCCGGCATTTAATTTAAATGCCTTCAGGGAAGCGCAGGGCTTCTGTAACTCTGTAACTGCCGCGCCCCCCAGTTTGCAAACCTAAAATAGGTATTTGACTGGAGTGGAGAGATGGGGAGAGGAGATGGAAATAACAACAGGAAATAATGTTGTTATTTTTATTATGCCTAACCGCGGCATGACAGTCATCGAGACACATCAAGCTTAGTTATGACTTAAAAAACTTGGCGTTAACTCCCCGCGTTAACCTTAACTGTTTTTAGTAATGCTATGATAATATCTAATTTTCATGTCATTATTATTCAATTCTGTTATAGTTAACTCAATACTTTTTATGGAAGCATGCATGGCTAAACATTGTAATTGTCCTTTGAAGATACGCCATTAGTGTTAACTGGAGATGTGCAAATGTTTCGCAGCACTTTGTAAACCATTCGATATTGACCCTTTGTTTCACGGGTAACATTTTCCAAGCATTTTTAAGTCCTATGAAGTAGAGTATTGTGTTATACTGTATATCTCCCAAAACACCCATATACACACCAGAGGTAGCTGAGATTCCTGGGAAGTAAGAATATTTGCAAATTCAAGTTGGCTTATTGCTTCTCCAATGCCTCTGAATGAGTCTCAAATTGCTGGGAAATTTTGCAGCTTCCTGCAGCATACTGTATAAGATTAATATGATTTTTATTTAATTTTTTGCCCTGTAAAGCTTGGCAAAATACTTTGCGACACTGCAAATTTTTGAAGAAAATTCGCAAATAATTTCACACAGATTCGCACATTTCTAGTCTAAACATGATGTTCAATTAGGATAACATCAAGTTAAGTGACTTAACTGAGCTTTGTGACCCTGGTCCTTGGAATGGGTAAAATTCAAAAGCTGTAAGCCTTTAATTACTTCTTAAATGATGCCCAAATGATGACAGATGTCTGACAGGATTTCTCAAATGGATTATTGCGAATGATTTCTTACAGGAGATGTTCCCATGGGATACAGAAATCAATACTCTAAAACAGTGGTGGAAGTGGCTTAAAAAAAGTGCTGAATTTTATAAATATTTTAGCATAATCTGTTATAATAAGGAAAGGAAAAATGCTTTCTATTGTAAATCTGTGTTTTGTTTAAATAAAGTAAAATTGTACATATGTAAATAAAAAGTAGTGGTGGGTGTAATGAAATTATTTTTAGTCCTTGCAACCTAGTAACATCATACTTCAACCCTTGCTCCTAAAACTATTTGCTGACTAAGTAGTCATTATTAGAATTTGCTAACTTACAAAATTGGGTTGCAAATGTTTTGCAATATTTCAAATAAAGCTCAATCAAACTTTAAAACATAACATTTTGGTCCAATTTCACCAGATAATCTATTTTAAAAAAATGAATAGGCCTTTTTCTTAGCAGCAAAATTAGCTAAATCATTAGAAAATCTTTTGATTTCTTTTTCGAAATGTCACTGTTTTTAGAATTCTTCAAAAGCATAAAAATGCAAAAAAACAAAATTTGAACATTGTAAAAAAATTTGCATGTCTACTTTGCATTCTTATATTCTGTCTGAATATAAATTGGTTTTAGTTTACATTGACGACAGGTTAAATCCTTTTTGTTTTGCAAAAAAGGCCATTTAAGAAACGTAATTAATAAATTACTGTAAGTAAATGCAATTAGGCTTATGGCAAATATTCTTTGGAAACAATGAATATTTTTTTTTATTGAGAATTCCCATTGGGAGAGAGCTTGTTGGTCCACCCTGTCCCTAATAGAAGGCCAGAAAACATATGAAGGGAGTGGAGAACTTTGTGTAAACTCCTATTCAGCACATAAGTATGTCAGACAAAAGGAAGTCGCTGAAAGAAATCAAACCTCTTCTACAATAAGCCTCTGATTACCATGTTTACACACTAACTTCAATCTATTATTGTTAAGTAATAAGCTGTAAAGGACAGGGTTTTAACTTGCATTTAATGCCCAAGGTTAAAACAGTGAACCCATCTGGGCATTCATGGTCAAATATTGCCCTGTACAGAGTAGATTATTACTATTATAGGCTATATTCTTATTGTTTTTGGGAATTAAAATTAAACAAAAATTAACATTGGCCGGCCCACCCCCTTGCTTCTCCCGTACTCCAGATTTTCGATGCATTTAGCATATCATATAAAATACTCCAAGCAGGGCCACCGACAACTTTCACGGGTTCCCAGGACTAGAGTTTTAACCTCGTCCCCTCCCCCCCCCCCTCCGCCGCCTTTGCAACCCCCCCTCCCCCATGTGTATCTTTCCCCTTACTAACAATCTCCTTCTCGCTCACTCTCTCCATGTATTTCTTCCCCCCACTCACTCTCTGCTCCCCACTCACTCTCCCCATGTATCTTTTCCCCCCACTCACCCCCATATATTTCTCCTCATGTATTTTCCCCCATGTATATCTTCCTCCCACACTCTCTCCCCCCCATGTATTTTGTTCCCTCCCTAACTCTCCCTCCATGTATATCTTCTTTCCATGTACATCTCTCCTGCATGTATTACTTCTCCTCTCATGTATTTCTCCATCCCCACTCATTCTCCCCCACTTTCTCTGTCCCTCTTCCCCCTCTGTAAAAATATTATCTTCGGGGGAAAACTGCCCTATATTCATCAAGGAAAAGGAATCCAAAAAAAGACTCAGGTAATTGGCCATTCAACATTACTTTGGGTAATTATTACAAGATTGGGGTAATTATTTTCTGATATTTATGAAATTAAAAGAAAAAAACCCAGCAAGGTTAGATTGTTTTCATGGGAGATTATTTACATTTGGCCATTTTTTGTATTACAGCAAAAGTTGAAAGAAGAAAAGGAAGCAAAGCGAGCTCAGTTAGACGGCAGGCATGACTATATTTTTGAGATTGTTGCTTCTTGTGTAGATTTGGAGAAGACGGAAGTGGAAGATGCTATTCTGGAGGGTCATCAGGTCTGTAAATCAGTTTTAAATCAACAGAACATACAGTACTTGTTGCAACATGAAAAGATCACAGCAACAAACAAGGACTTTGGGGCAATTTCAGTTGGCTAAGAACACTGTTATTCTGTTAAACAATAGCTAGATACTATATTTCAGATATGTCTCCTTTCTTTTAATAATCTCAATAACATTTGCCCTTCAATATGTTCTGTGCACTATAGTGTTTGCTACACATGGAGCTTTTATGTTTAATCTACGCTTTACATGACTTTACTTAGTCAGCATTGTCATTATGTTGAAAGTCCTTCAAAGGGGAGTACATTATTACACATTGTATACAGTTCCAAGATAAATATACAGTAAATAAAAATACCACTTGTGGTGCATTTGCATGTCTCAGACAGGTATGGAACTCTGTCTTTCCCTATTATCTCTTTGCATACATTGCTTCCACTTCAGCCAGGGGTTCTGGGTAATGACATTGAAATAAGCACAGTGTGGCACTTTTCTTCTTATCCATTTCAACATGGACCCCTATAAGCTTATGCCTGCCATATTACACAGCTTTTAAACACAGCCTGGCTTAAAGAAGTGGATAGCCAGTAAACCTATCCACAAACAGCTGTTTCAACCTTAAAATCTGAGTTAATGAAAGTATAGTGCATAACAGCCCTGTCAAGATTTACACATTAGAGTTGTGTCTTTAACACTCTCACACAGGATGAGGTAAAATCTCATGGTGCTGGGAGACCACAGAGACACAGTTCTAACCCCGTAGCTGACATCACAAACCTTGCCTCCATCCATCATATTTTCCTCCCTCAGCAGGCACTGCTCCGGAGGTGAGGAGAGGTCTCGCGCAAATCTCACACATGTGAGACCTAGTCCTAGACTCTGGAGTGTTAGTGCACCATGGTTCTAAATGTGTTTACGATTTACAAACATTTATTTTAGTAATCTATCTTTAATGCTTCTGCCAAAGATAAGGCTATGGATAATGTTTACAAAATGGCGCTATTTCATAGGACACCTTGAAGTGCTGGAGGACACCTTAAGGCCCATTCAGTTGTGTACTACAGTAGTTACTGATTAATTTAGCAGGAAGAAAGGACATGATGTGGTAGACTACTAGCCATTATCAACTGATAAACTGAACTGATTCCTGTAGAAAGATCTCTTTTGAGTATTTCACCATGACCCCATCACATTGTTAAACAATTATAGATTTTTATTTTCAAATTTAGGCCAGGAAATAAGAAATTATAAGCATTGTACTGTAATAGAAAGATTCAGACACTGGTGCATAAAATTATAAATATCCTATTAAAATTGTTAATGTGGTATGGATAATAGTTCAAAAGAAATGACATTAATTTTTCTAATTCCATTTAGTCATTAGCACAAACAAAAATGATGTCGGAAAGAATAAAGCATATTTCCTGGTTTCACATTCCTGATTGTACATCAGTGATACCTTTGTTTATTTCTCTTTAGACATTTTGAAAAACTTTTTGAAATGTCCACATTTAAATAAATCTTTTTTTTTAAAACTAAAATATGTATGTTCTAATACAACAATACAACTTATTATAATCAATTTACAAAAATGACAACCATTTTGTCACGGAATACAACAAATATGTAGTTAACCGCATTCTTTTGTTCCTGAGACAGATTGAGCGTATTGATCGGTTCTTTGCAGTTGGCGGACTTCGTCACATTATGTTTTACTACCAAGATGTGGAGGCAGCTGAACCAGGTAAATTAATGTGAACATTACTTGTGCATCATTATTTCTTATTGTTTGTATTCATTTTAAACTTAGGGATATTTCTTGTCATATAAATGAAGGAAGGGTGACTTCTGTGATGATGAAAAATAACAACTGTAAGTAAGATGCATAGAAAGGAATACTATTTTAAATCCCAATTTGAAAATCTTAATTGGTTGGGCAAGGCTTTTCAGTAGCTGTTCGGCAACCCTAGCCAGAATATTAACTAAATAAGAATATATACATATCAGGTACATAATGTATGTATATGTATATTTACAGTGTATATATATATATATATATATATAGATATATATATATATATATATGTGTGTGTATATACGGTATTAAAAAAACAAGTACTCAATACCGTTCTGTGGCTAACGAAATGCTTTTATTTGGGCGAGCTTTCGAGATACACTGATCTCTTCTTCGGGCGGAAATAGCCGTGTTAGCTAGTTGCGATAGTGCAGAAAAAATTAGTACTTCAGTATTAGGTGATACTTTTTTTTTTATTTGGACTTACAATTTATATCATAGGACAAGCTTTCGAGAGTGTTTCTCTCTTCCTCGGGTCAGCAATACTGATTAACAAAGGATTCTGTGGCTAAAATAGAGATTAGGAAAGGAGAAAAAAGAAAAATAACAGATGTAAATAATGTAGTGTGTGAGTTTGGCTACTTCATTTTCTCTTAGAGGCTGGGAGGATGCTGCTCCCCAGGATACAGTTCGGGGTAGACGGCCCCCTCACGTGTTGCAGTATTTGAGGATCTATTGGGACGCTGTCCATCTGACAGTTAAGGATTCAATGTTATATCTGTGTGTTATTTAAAGTTAGTAACTGGCTTACCCAGTCAACATTGCAGATTGGGATATGCTGTGAGTTAGACTCATGACAGAAGTAGATGTTATTTTTATGATTTCTTTTGTTTCTTAAAGTGACGGTATTTAAACATTTTAGTGTCACTAATGGAAAAATAAACCGCTGAAGGTTAAGGGCTGAGTGCGTCTTGTGTGTATACACGTGTTTGTCCTCCTTTTCTACAAATTAAACCCTAGAAGACTGTGTCGTGAAGAGCCTGGGCAAACGGCAGCGCTACACAATGGTAGCCGTTTGCCACAGTGCGACACATACGACACGTGGTACACTACATTCCCTCATGTACCTCATGTACCTCCTGGCAAATGTTTTTAGGATTAATAAAAAATTGCAAAATATAAAAATAAATCTTGTTCGCACGTGCTTTAATATATTAGGAGTAGACATAATAAATGTTAAGTTTTAAATTAGCCACGGTGTGCATCACAAAAGTGCTTCTTGTTAGAGACTGGCTGCTAATACCAGCCTTCTATTTCTCCAAGAGCATCTTTTCGTGAGTTCAAATTTGCTGCTGCTGTTTTGGCGCTTGGAATCTCTGTGAATCTGAGGTCCGGATTGGCTGCTGAGTTTCTTATAGTATCAGATTCATTCATGAAATACTACAACCAATCCGAGCCTGGGAACTTTACAACCAGCCAATCAGAGGGCTGCCAGTCTTCCAAGGCCGGGCAAGCAGTTGTTCTGAATGTAACGAGGGCATGCGCGAGTTTGCCACCTTAGCCTCTTGTTATTCAGAAGCCACCCGCTGGGTTAGGTGCCTCCGTCTAGGAAGGCAAATGCTGGCTGCGATGGCTGGCATTATTGCCCGGACGAGGGTACTCCACCTAACCATCCTGCCCAAATGGCTTTAACACCTATAGCAACATTTGTGACTTTGAAGTACGGACCTAGGACAGACTCAGTGGCACCACAAATTGGTAGCCCACTAGCCCCCCTCATCAGAGTACCGTCTTTAAAAGTCCCAGCTTATAAGTATAATACATTTACAACATGTCAGTTTAATAAAAATAAACTTTTACACTTTTTACCTTGTATAAATTTTTTGGCTATGGCGGGTAGCATCGGAATGTATACTTTATTCCCACGAGCCATATCCCTCATTCACTGTAAACCTGACTTAGACTGTAAAAACGTTATAGCCCCATTGGCTATGAAACATAAAAAATATTTACCATTTTTCTTCTAAGTCCTGAAGAGAAATTAAAAGATGCTTAGCTGCAATCCCAGAGCTGTAGCTCCTTCCCTTAAGGAAACCTAATTTTCTTTAGAACCAAAAAAACACTTACACACTTCCAGGGCTGTACCTCTTTCCTTTACTGAAACTAGGACTTAGGTTTCCTAAAACCTCTCGCAACTTAATATACTGTTGGAGAAACCCCCCAGAACCTCTATACTGATTCTGGGGTACCTGGGCATATACTGGGGACCCTCACTAACTTAGGGTACTGTGACTGTACCCGGGATATATAAATCCCTATGCCCTTATTTACCTTTCTGGTCTGTGCTGAAGCAGGGATTCCTGGCTGTGAGTCGCGTAACTGTTTTCAAGGGAGGACTTTGACCGGAGTGATGTCTATATGTCCCAGGGAATCTGACCTGATTCTCGGATACATTTTTTGGGTGGCCAGCAACTCTGGATCCCTTCTACCTAGATACATTCTGACAACACTTTTACCGCAAAGTCCTCTGTGAAACTCAAAGCCTGAGAATCTCCACTGGTTAGCACTCCTGGAAAGGTAAAACACACATAAAATCTTTATTGTCATACAATTGCATTCATTGCACCTACAATACACAGGTCGGAAGAGCTGACACTCTAAAACCTGAAACAGGACTCAGAGGTAACCAGCCGAGCATAATACCTTTTATTGATGGCCTGGTTACCCCTTCACCGTCGCACTGGGTATCTCCATTAACCTAGGGACCCTTGACTGGTTCAGGGACATCTCACATCCCTATGCCTCTTTTACCTTTCTCGTCTGTGCTGAAACAGGGAATCCCTGTGGTGAGTCGCGCAAGCATTTTCAAGGGGAGATATTGCCGGGACAATGTGTCTATATGCAGCCGGAATCACGCATGATTCCCGGGTACCTTTTTGGGGTACCAGCAACTCTGGACCCTGTCTAGATAAGACACATTCTGACAACACTTTCTCCGCAAACCCCCCGTTGAAACTCATACAACAGCAATCTCTGCTTGCTGGCACTCCAGCAAATGTAAAAACATGTCAAATACTTTACAGTATAACCGCACAATTACAGGTTATGCATATACAACACTGGGTCCAAGAGCTGACTCTTCTTGAACCATTATTATGGATCAGGGCTAGGGTTGCCAGGTGGCTTATCCAAAAATACTGGACTCAATGGTGAAAGGTGCGTCAGGTCACTATGTCCAGGGAGGAAAATACCAGACACATACATGTCCAGTATTACAGTACCTATCATTTTTTAACTGGACAGAGTATCCAAATACAGGACAGTCCAGTTCAATACTGGACATCTGGCAACCCTAATCAGGGGTAACCAAACGGGCTTAAACCTTTATTTGGAGCCGCCCTAATGTCACAGTGGCCTAAACCGAGACCGCCGTTTCACAAGAGAACTCTCTTCCCATGAGTGCTAAGGCCATGTTTATACATACTGCGCTGTATGATTGCACACACAGCTGTCTCTTACACATACAAATACTCCATGTAATTCCATCCCTATATACCAATAGGGACCACATAGTATCTACACACACTTTTAGTAATGCAACACCCTCTTACATTTCCACACCTACCCACACTATTGGTATATACTCTGTGACAGAAACCAGGGTATGGTGATAAATTCCATATATAGGGCTCCCAGGATACTGAACAGTTTCTATCCTGTTTAGGCTGGAAAGTGCAGCCTCAGAATGCATGCACTCCATCCCACAGTTTGGCAAGTGCTGGAACTGAGGGGTAAGGGATCCAGACCAGCGTTTGTCTGCTGCCTCATTTCTGTCACCTGTCCTGCTAGTTAGAGATCAGGTATTTAAGGCTGATTTCCTGGTTCCTGTCCCCTCTCCTCAAGAGCCTGGAGGCAGGAAGGCTGCTAGAAGCAGAGAGGGGAAACGCCTCTCACCAAACAGGTTAAATCATACTGTTCCTTTTGTCTAAAACTGCAAAGTTCCTTATTTTTGTTGTTGGAACTGGATAAGCCAGTCCAACCCCAGTCAGGGAAATCCTTACTTAAGTTATTGCTCAGACGAGCAGGGTTTTTGTTTGCTTATGTATTATTTTGAATTCCGTGTGACAGTCTCAGTGCCTGGGACTGAATAAACCAGGCAATAGCCTGTTTAAAGGAACAGCACGTTACGCCTCGTCATTTAACCTACCCTAAAAGACCGTGTTCTAACAGTCCTGGACAGACGGCAGAGCCCCGGAGTAAGCCATTTGTCACATATGGTTGAGAATGCGGGCAGAACACTAAAAGGTCTGCGGGATAAAGAACTTTAAAAAAGTTTTTTTTTCTCTCCAAACAAGATGGAAGACGTGGTGAGTGCACTGGTATGCAATGTCGCTGCCCAGAAAGACACGAATGAAAACCAGCAACAGACGAATGCAGCCCTGCAAAAGGCGACTGCAACCCAGCAACAGCTATTAATAGCCCAGCAAGAGACTAATGCAAACCAGCATCAGACGAATGCAGACATGCAAGAGGCGAATGCAGCTCTGCAAAACGCGAATGCAAACCAGCAAGAGACAAACCGCTTGCTGAGAGAGGAGCAACAACGGTTCGCCCAGGGCTTACAGCAGGAACTCGATATCCTGAGAGGGACTATCATTAAGACTCCACTGGCAGAGGCAGCCCCAGTCCCGAAAATGACCAGAGCAAGCCACTACCTTCAGAATATGGGGCCCTCGGATGATGTTGAAACATATCTTCGCACGTTTGAACGCATGGCACCGAGAGAGGGTTGGCCAGAAGCTGAGTGGGCCAGTCTAATCGCACCCTTCTTAAGCGGCGAACCCCAGAAGGCTTACTTTGATCTAGGGCCAGCCGAAGCTAACGTCTATGCAAAATTGAAGTTCGAGATCTTCGCCCGCCTCGGCGTAACCACGGCCGTTCGCGCCCAAAGGTTCCACGCATGGTCCTTCACGTTGGATAAAGCCACCCAATCCCAGATGTATGACCTCATCCACCTCGCTCGGAAGTGGCTGCAATCCGAGATCAACTCAGCAAGCCACATCGTGGAACGGTTGGTCATGGACCAGTTCTTGAGGAAACTTCCCTCTGCCCTACGCTGTTGGGTCAGTCAGAGTGACCCCCACAATGCAGGTGGCCCTCGTAGAAAGGTACAATGCAGCAGAAGAGCACCTGCAACCCACAGTCATGGAGCATCCCCACTACCCAAGGTTCCAGGACTCTTCCAGAGATGGTAATAGGGTACCAGGGTTAAGGGTGGCTGAAGAGCGACGACCGCCTTCACACAGCACCAGCAACAGCGACTCGCATACTAAGGGCAACAGCCAACGTGGGGAGCCGAAAAAAGGCTCTAAGTGGGACACAGACTATGTACCTAAATGTGTAAATTGTTATGAGGGGCCACACCGTGAAAATTTGTCCACTAAATACTGATCCAATGCAATACAACAGCGTTGAACCTTATTCGTTGTGGTCTCAATGTATGGGCCCTAGCCCAGAGGACCCCTTGAATAACCCATCTCTGGGCATTTGTAAAGGTAAATGGTAAGAGGGTTCGGGTACTACTTGACTCTGGGAGTATGGTTACACTAGTGTCCGAATACCTGTTGCCCATTGGGAAAAAACAGGTAAACAGTTCACAAAGAGTGGCAATTTGTTGTATACATGGGGATAATCACAAATATTCCACTGTTGATGTTCTTATTGAAACAGAATTTGGTTCTTTAGATTTCAAAGTGGGTATAGTTCCCAAATTGGCACATGATGTGTTAATAGGGACCGACTTTCCCCATTTTCTAAAAATGTGGTCCTCCTCTCAGAATAGCGCCCAGAGTTCAATAGCGGACCATAAAGAAGTAATAGAAGAAACAAATCCATTCCCTTTTTCAGAAATGGAGGTTGACGAGGGCCCAAATAAAAAGAGGAAAGAAGAAGAGTGCTGTAAAATCCCCTTTCCCATGGCCACCTTGGTAGGGAATACCCCAAATCAAGATGTTGAACAGGCGCTTACCACCCCAGAACAGGGTAAGACCTACGCTGACCTAGAGGTCAGTCCTGGGGGTTTTAAGAAGGCCCAGTGGGAAGACCCCACATTAGCGGAAGCAAAGGGGAATATACGGGACCAGAATAGTACTCCGTGCCAACCAGATAGGTCACTTGCCTACCCCTATTTCGAGGTAGAGAATGACCTAGTATTTCGGGTTGATAAAAGGAAATCAATTATAACTAAACAATTGTTGGTACCACGGACATTCCGTAATGTAGTTTTACACCTCGCACATAGTCACCCATTGGGGGGACACCTAGGGGTGGAAACGACAAAAGAAAAGGTTCTCCGAAGCTTCTATTGGCCTGGGGTTCTGGCAGAAATTACAAATTATTGCTCCTCATGCCCAGAATGTCAGATCACCGCCCCGTTCAAAGCGTATCGTAGCCCATTGATACCCCTTCCCATAATAGATGTACCATTTGACCGGATTGCTATGGATCTAGTAGGACCCCTAATAATGTCTGCTAGGGGACATCAGCATATATTGGTAATATTAGATTATGCCACCCGATATCCGGAGGCAGTTCCCCTAAGTAGCACCTATGCTAAAAACATAGCAAAAGAGTTAATAGTTCTGTTTACCAGGGTCGGAATTCCTAAAGAGATCTTAACTGACCAGGGAACACCATTTATGTCCCAAGTAACAAAAGAGTTATGTAAACTCCTAAAAATCAAGCATCTCAGAACCTCAGTCTATCATCCACAAACAGATGGTTTAGTGGAACGGTTCAATAAAACCTTAAAGAGCATGTTACGCCGGGCGGTCGATAAGGATGGGAAAAACTGGGATTGTTTGTTACCATACCTGTTATTTTCCATTAGGGAGGATCCCCAATCATCCACAGGCTTCTCCTCGTTTGAACTATTGTATGGCCGACACCCAAGGGGCTTACTGGATATAGCCAAAGAGACTTGGGAACACGAGGTTACCCCAAACAGAAGTGTTATAGAGCATGTTGCCCAGATGCAGGACCACATAGCTTCAGTCCTGCCTATAGTGAGGGAACACATGGAAAAAGCTCAAGAGGCCCAGAGGAATACGTATAATAAGGGTGCTAGGGTCAGAATTTTTTTCCAGGCGATAGGGTACTAGTTCTGGTTCCCACCGTAGAGAGTAAATTCCTTGGTAAGTGGCATGGGCCATACGAGGTCTTGGAAAGAGTGGGAGAAGTAAATTACAAGGTGAGACAGCCAGGTAGGAGGAAACCTGAGCAAATTTATCATATAAACCTACTTAAGCCCTGGAAAGATAGAGAGGTCTTGTTAACCCTAGTACCCCCAGGTCCGTCAGAGAATCGAGAAACTGACCCAGAGGTTAGCATAGCTGAAACCCTGTCCGTTCATCAGAAACGAGAGGTCCAGAATTTAGTGAGAAGAAACAAAGAAGTCTTCTCTACACCGCCAGGTAGAACTAGCGTAATTGAACATGAGACTTAGTCTCTGAACCGGGGGTCCGAGTTAACCTTAAACCGTACCGAATCCCAGAGGCCAAAAGAGAGGCTATAAGTTTAGAGGTTAAAAAAATGCTAAAACTAGGCATAATTGAGGAATCCCAAATTGGGTGGAACAGCCCTATAGTTTTAGTCCCAAAGCCAGACGGTACAACAAGGTTTTGCAATGACTACCGTAAACTAAATGCTGTGTCAAAATTTGATACTTATCCTATGCCCAGGGTTGATGAACTGGTAGAGAGACTGGGCAAAGCCCGATATCTCACGACCCTAGACCTAACAAAAGGGTACTGGCAGGTTCCCCTCACAGAAAGGGCAAAAGAAAAGACAGCCTTCTCAACCCCAGACGGCCTCTTTCAGTATAGGATGCTGCCTTTTGGCTTACATGGAGCTCCCGCCACATTCCAAAGAATGATGGATAAAATTTTAAAACCACATGCTCGGTATGCTGCCTCCTACCTGGATGATGGGGTAATCCATAGTGAAGATTGGCAATCCCACCTTCCAAAGGTCCAAGCTGTGCTTGACGCAGTTCGGTCTGCTGGACTAACTGCTAACCCCGCTAAATGCACTATTGGTCTGGAGGAGGCCAAGTATCTGGGGTATTCTATTGGCAGTGGTTTACTCAAACCCCAAACACTCAAAGTAGAGGCGATACAAAATTGGCCAAGGCCAGTTACAAAAAAACAAGTAAGGACCTTTTTGGGATTAATTGGTTACTATAGAAGGTTTATTCCCAATTTTGCAACTAAGGCAACCGTACTAACCGACCTCACAAATGCAAGAGAGCCGCTAATAGTAAAGTGGTCCCCCGAAACCGAACAGGCCTTTAGAAGCCTGAAAGAAGCTCTCTGTGCCCAACCAGTGTTGGTCACACTTGACTTTTCTAACGAGTTTTTAGTCCAAACCAACGCATCTGAGGTAGGGCTGGGGGCTGTACTCTCCCAGGAGTCTCAAGGTGAGGAGCACCCCATCCTTTATTTAAGTAGGAAACTTAATCCCCAGGAGAAAAATTACTCCATAGTCGAGAAAGAGTGTCTCACAATAAAGTGGGCTGTAGAGACGCTCAAATACTATCTGTTGGGGAGAAAATTCCGGTTGGTCACCGATCATGCACCCGTCACCTGGATGTGTCAAAACAGAGAGAAGAATGCTAGAGTGACCAGGTGGTTCCTAAGCCTACAACCCTTTAAATTTTCTGTGGAACACAGGTCAGGGCACAAACATGGCAATGCTGACGGGTTGTCAAGGATGCACTCCCTAATATCCATGGTCGCTCATCCCTCGAGGTCTGAGCTGAGGGGGAGGATATGTGACAGAAACCAGGGTATGGTGATAAATTCCATATATAGGGCTCCCAGGATACTGAACAGTTTCTATCCTGTTAAGGCTGGAAAGTGCAGCCTCAGAATGCATGCACTCCATCCCACAGTTTGGCAAGTGCTGGAACTGAGGGGTGAGGGATCCAGACCAGAGTTTGTCTGCTGCCTCATTTCTGTCACGTGTCCTGGTTCCACTCCCCTCTCCCCAAGAGCCTGGAGGCAGGAAGGCTGCTGGAAGCAGAGAGGGGAAACGCCTCTCACCAAACAGGTTAAATCATTCTGTTCCTTTTGTCTAAAACTGCAAAGTTCCTTATTTTTGTTGTTTTAACTGGATAAGCCAGTCCAACCCCAGTCAGGGAAATCCTTAGTTAAGTTATTGCTCAGACGAGCAGGGTTTTTGTTTGCTTATGTATTATTTTGAATTCCGTGTGGCAGTCTCAGTGCCTGGGACTGAATAAACCAGGCAATAGCCTGTTTAAAGGAACAGCACGTTACGCCTCGTCATTTAACCTACCCTAAAAGACCGTGTTCTAACAGTCCCGGACAGACGGCGGAGCCTTTTGTAAAGTGCTGTATACACTGTGTATACACTGTGTATACACTGTGTATACACTGTGAGCGCTTTCTAAATTTACATTTACATACATACACTTACATCACTAACATTCGGGGTCTATTTAACACCTCAAGTCATAAATCGCATACTGCACAGGGGGGAGGGATAGGTTTCAGTCACTGATAACATTCCAAGATGCACTGTTTTTAAGTTAAACCTTGCTTGCTTTATTTATTATTATAACAACGCCGGAAGAAGAGATCAGTGTATCTCGAAAGCTTGCTCAAATAAAAGCATTTTGTTAGCTGCAGAACGGAATCGTCTATTCGTTTTTGATTATTACGCCCGGCTAACACACACACACACACATACACACACACACACACACACACACACACACACACACACACACACACACACACACAAAATAAATCTTCTAAGAGATGAATAATTCTAAGTATTTGAAGTTTATTCAAGATGAGTATTTCTGATTTTTCCATTTTATATGCTTAGGCTTATCCACTATGATAGAATCATGTTTTATATCTATGAAAATTTATATTTTATGCTGATTTATATTGTTTGCAATATTTGATTCTGTATAATAAATCATCTACCACTTTAAATTTACATGCCCGACGGCAGTTTTTAACAGTCTCTGAATATCTTGTAATAATATTTCTACGGCCAGGGCCTTATGTTGTACCTATATATTTTTTTGACTTGTTTTTATTTTAATCAATTAAATGTAGAAATGTAATAGAGTTGCATGTGGATTCTTTGAACATTGTTGACCATCACTAGCTAATTCTATTCTCTGTTTCTGTGACTGCAGGACATCTGGGATCCTTAGGAGCAGTAACCTCTACTGTAGTGGCAAGAAACAAAAAGCCCAAGGTTTTTGTAACAGAGGGAAAAGATGTTGCTTTGACGGGTGTTTGCGTATTCTTCGTTCGTTCTAATTCTACAAAACCCATTACGACAGAAAATGTACATAGGGTAAGCTATTGTTCGTTCTTGATACACATGCCCCAAAGTGGCTTATCACTACTTTGTGTATACTGCTCTTTTAAAACTCTCAATATCTGAAAATTAGAGGATTGTTTAAAAAACAAACAAACTAGCAAACAAAAAACTGACCAAGATGTAAGTTACTGGACAGAAGCAGTCAATCAAAATAAGACATGGCAATGTAGACAGTAACAGCAGAGTGATTTCAATTTAAAGTGCTATTAATTAAGTGTGCACTAACTCATTATGCTCAAAACAACTAGCATGAATTAACCCATTGGTTACCGAATGGGCCACGGAACCAGTAGCCATAGCTCCTCTGGCAAATCGAGATCACGTGCCCGCTCCTTGCGGCATCCCTTAATATTGAAACGGAAGACTCCTCCTCCTCTCTCTTTCTCTTCCATTTCCCGACATTTCAGATCTCTACTAGAAAACAAGCAAAAAAAGGCCATGATTTAGCCACTACGTAGTACCTACATCCTTGGGCACCGAAAGAGTTAATGAATAAAGGCCTAACTATGATGCATATGAAGGTCAGAATTAACAGATCAGTTATGACCTTTAGACATTGTGGGAGGTGAGAGATAGATTTTATATATACTGTGCATATATGTGTATATATATATATATATATATATATATATATATATAGATATATAATATATTATATGAGTTTAATAGAAAAAGTAAGAACATTTGTAAAACCTTTTGCAGATACTAAAGCATAATTTTTTTTTCAACTGGAATCTTTCAACCCGATAATTTCTATTTATAGAAATATGTCGTTCATAAAAAAAATATATACTGTAGAGCTATTGTTTCCAAGAATGTTTAAATTCGCAATAAAATGTTATACTTCAAAAACTTCATTTATAACTTCATTTTTCATATGGGTAAAATTGTGGTGGGGAGGAATACTGAAATGTCTATAGACATTATCCCTTCTCTTTTTTTCTGCTTTTCAGAGAGGTCTGGATACCTGGGAATAAATATGAGATATCCTGGCTGGTGTGCATTGCCTCTATTAAAATGAACATATTGGCTTATCTCTTATATCACTTTAAGATACTTTTTATACCAGTTCCATTAAAAGCTTTACCTTAATATAAATTGAGAGTTAATACGTTTTTTGGGCAAGGGCAACTGCCTAGAACCTCTTCTCTAATCCTCTAGAGACCAATAGACAGTGGAAGTCTAGCTCTGCCTAACATCAATCTATTCTACTGTACACCGTGGCCCAGCTGAATAATATGGTAGCCTGGCATTCTTAAAAGCGTATGATGAGTTGAACTGGAGAATATAACAGTCACCCCCATTTCCTTGTCTAATCTGCTGTGGGTCACCAAGATGGATAGACCTAAAGAAGCATACGCCTTGCCTTCCATCTCAATCTCTTTGTGTTTGTGAGACAAGCTAAACTCTCAAAATGCCCTACTCCCATTAGCCCATTTAAAAGAATAAATAAAAAAGAAATGGGTAATATGGAATTCTATACTTCTCTTTAACTCAAAGTCTCTCAATCTTCCAGAGAGGAAACTGAATTATACTCTTTTTGAGCGGTATTCTCTAAAGAATTCTCTAAAGAAGTGACAAAGAGGTGATCTAGAAAAAGCTCGGAGAACATGCAGTAAACCGCATAGGAGAAGTAAGACAGCAAGGTAGAAATGAAGAGTGATGGGGAAAGATAATTTGTCGACCACTGTGTGTATATATATATATATATACACACAGTGGTCGACAAATTTATACAAACTTCTTTAAAACATGATTCAATATGCTCTGAAGTTGTATCTCCATGGCAGTGAAGCATCTAATTTTTTCACTTTCATGGAGTAGCAACTTAACAGCATATTGAATAAAGGCCACTGGCATGAATGTATATACTGTATGTTTTTAAAAGAAAAGTTGCACACACTGTATTTATTATGCATCTATGGTGTGTATTTATGTATTTATTTTTTACAGGAGGTGAATTTCAATATGCTAGATACATCTGGACATAGCTTGCTAAAAAGTGTGGAGTCTTTGTTGTCCAATATATTTATTCCTGCTCTTAAATCAATGGAACATGGCTGGGGTGAACTGGTTGGCCCTCAGCAAGCTACTAATGTCAGACAGGACTTTCTTGGCTCTTTGGAAGGATTTGTTGATGTCCTGACAGGTGCACAACAAAGTTTAATGGAGAAGGTACTTATATAATTTGTGTGTGTGTGTGTGTGTGTGTATTTATGTGTGTGTATGTATGTATATATGTATGTACAGTATATATACATTATATATATATATATATAGTGCAGAATAAATGAGTTCTTCAGTATTAGGTGATACCTTTTTTATTTGGACTAACAATTTATGTCATAGGACAAGCTTTCGAGAGTTCTCCTCTCTTCCTCAGGTCTGCAATACTGATTAACAAAGGAATCTATGGCTAAAACAGTGTTTAGGAGAGCAAGTGAAAAAAACAAACACAACAAAACCAACAAAGATGTACTGTAGATAAGATACAGTGAGAAAGTGTTTGTAGACATTTGTAGGGTAATAAAACGGTGACAGGGAACAGCATGGAGGGGGAAGAGGATGCTGTGGGGGAGGGGATGGCGAGAGGTGTGGATAAGAAGAGAGGCAGGCAGGATAACTACAAACAATTGTGAAAGTATGTGAGAAACCCCATATCCACATTAAGTCCACTTTTTTTGGTGTCAAAGAGTCTTACCATTCGGAGTTCAAATGTTTTCCGTTCTTGGGTGTGTTTAAACATTCCATTGAGGATTTAGATTTTTAAATAATTTATGGAATTTTCTGGTAGTGAGAAATGATGTCCCACTGGTGAGCAGTATCTTCCTTCTTCATGATGTTGTATAGAGTGAATTGTTGTATAAAGTGTCTGTGCATATTCATTCTGCCTTGAAGCTTTTGGCTGGTTTCGCCAATGTAGCATCCTCGGTCACATTTGTTACATTTAATCATATTCACTACATTCCTGGATGTGCAGGAGTATGATCCTTTAACATTAAGTGTTCCATGGTTGTGACTGGCTGTGGGATCTTGGCATATATGGTTGCAGAGTTTGCATCGTGTGCTGTTGCACTGTTTTGTGCCATTATCAGTGTCTTTAAGTTCGTTATGAAGTTTTCTATTGACTAATTTCTGTTTGAGATTTGGTGGTTGCCGTTGTGACGGTGCTCGTCTCATATCAGAAAGCGGACCCACAGGGCGGAGGTAGGGATGCAAATAAACCGACCACAGCCCAGGGACAGAGTCCTGTAAGAGTATCCATAGTCTGTATGGAAGCAGGGGTCAGGGCTGGTGGTAATGGTGCAGAGTCCAGGGTACAGGCAAAAAGGTCAGGGCAGGCAGAAAGCAGCAAGGTTGGGGTCACGGTCCGGGGTCAGCAACAGGGAATCCAAACAGGAACAGGCGTCTGCAAAGACCGACAGGAGCTGCAAAAACACAGAACTTTGCTCCGCGACTCCCACCAGGAAGTGCAGCCTTGTAGGCCAAATTGAACAGAAAAGGCAGGCAGCCTGGAAAACAAGAACTGGCAGCAAAACCTGGCATGGATCGAGCAGAATCCTTACAGCCGGAACGCAAGAATGGGAAGTTTGGGGAAGATTTCTTTTAATGTCACATCCTCTGCCAGCATGGGTTGCAGATTTTTGATTCTTTTTCATATTCCCTCTAGGGTAGGGTTGTATGTGGCCACTAGTGGTATACGTGTGGTAGGTTCTTTCTGTCTGTATTGTAGCAGGTGTTCTCGTGGGGCGTTTAGTGCAGATGTGATAGTTTTGGCAATAGTCTTTGGTTTGTATCACTTCTGTCTGAACGATTCGGTCAGGGTTGTGAGATGTCTGTTTCTGTCTTCAGTGTCAGAGCATATGCGTTGGTATCTTATAGCCTGGCCTACCAATTCGATTGTAAGCTCCTCAGAGCAGGGACTCCTCTTGCTAAATGTTACTTTTATGTCTGAAGCACTTATTCCCATGATCTGTTATTTGTATTATTTGTTATTTATATGATTGTCACGTGTATTACTACTCTGAAGCGCTATGTACTTTAATGGCGCTATATAAATAAAGACATAGATTGGTCATGCTCTTATGTATCTTGGGTAACAAATACAGGGTTGCCATAATAGGATATTTGGTAATTAGGCTCTCTCTATTTTTGCTTGTTATAGTACCCATTGTGGACTTTCTGGATCTCAGGATCTTCATTGATGAGGTTGGCAGTATTGGTACTGATATTTTCAGAAAATCTACCTCCACAAATTCAATCTTGCATGCCTCAAGTTTTCATCAGCAGCACCAGATTCGGGGCATCCCCCTCAGTGAATTTTTGAGATTAAAGCGTAATTGCTCAACCGAGGTTTGTTTCGAATCTAGAGCTGCTCAGATGCGTCAAAGATTTAGATCTAGAGGCTACAGCAATAAATA
>WSYH01009924.1:0-24586 GCA_036426205.1 Ascaphus truei | reverse complement strand
TTGTGCTGGGTGTGGTGGTCAGTGTGTGTTGTTGATGGGTGTCTAGTGTTTGTGATGTGTGTGTGTTGTTGATCTTATGTCTTAGTGTTGTGTGTGATTGTGATCTCTTCTGTCTGTCAGTGTTTTGTTGTGGTCAATAGTCTTTCGTGATTGTACTCCACGTGTTGTCCACATCCCTTGGAAGGGTAGTAGGGGGGTGTGGGGTGTGGTGCGTGGAGGGGGGAGTTGGGGTGGGGTTGGGGGTTGTGAGGGCTAGGGATGACTGAACTGTATGTCACTTGGGACGCGTGATCTTCTCTGGTTCGGTCTGCTCCTCTCGCCTACTCTTGTACGCTCGCTGTGGGTGGTCTCTGTCGGGGTGCTGGTGGGTCGGCTCTCGGTGCGGGGCTTCTGTGGGGAGTATCGTTGCGCTCGTGGCGGTGCGTCGGGGTGCGGTTCTGCGGTTCGTCCGGTGGCAGTGGTTGTGATGGTCTGCTCTCGTTTGGGCGGGGTCGTTTCGGTCTGCTGAGATGCTGTGGATGGATGTGTGTCGGGGCGCGGGGTGGCGTCGGGTGCGGGCGTCGTTCTGGTGGGTGGGTGTCGTGCCGCGGGGGTCGGAGGCCGGGGATTACGTGCGGGGCCTCTCTCGCTTGTTCCTCGTATCATCTGTATTACTCTTCTCATTCTCCCTGGTCACTCGTAGATCTCTCTCACCCCCTACACCTGTCGATCTCTCACTGTTGCCTCGTGTGGGTCACACGATCTGCTAGACCTGTAATATCTTACTTACCCTATATATCTTAACTGCCTATACCTACACCCGAAATAACCTATACTTGCTGCTACTTCCAGATCTGACTCAAGCTTCACACAGAAGACATATCGGAATCCCCCCATAACCCAAAGACAGGTAAGAAACACCTCCCTCCAACCATATAAACATTGCGGGTAATGAGGATACCTGGACTGTGGTATTATAGATCACACAACACACACACAACACCAACCACACCACAACACACACCACACACACACACACACACACACACCACCACCACACCCACCACCACCACACACACACAACACACCACACACACAACACACACACGTAACAAGGACTAATTTTAGTATAATGTAATACAATAATAAACTTATTCAAAAATGAATGTTTTTTCTTACTAGGAATTTATTCAATTTGTTTTTATTTTTATTTTTTTTAAAGGCGGGCGGGACTAGGGGGGTTGGGGGCGGGACTAGGGTGGCGAGTAGATTTTTTTTTCGGCGATAGATTTTGTTGGGTGATTTGTCGACCACTTAATACAGAGTATATTATATATTATATATTATATATAAATATTATACACACACACACACACAACACACACACTCACTGCAGTATCGAAGGGATTTCATGATATCTATTTTTTCATTTAATTGGATTAAGTTTACAACGGATCAGACCCACACCTACTCATCAAGGGGGAATAATATAATATAATATAATTGTGTTTGGATAATCACTGTGTATATTATGATCTTAGTTTTTTACTATCTTGGGACTATTTCACTAAGCTGTCAACATATCTGTGGTGGTTTATGCATCACACCTGCTGCGGACTACTGCGTAGGTTCATCTACTACATCAGCATTTTTTCACTGATCTCAGTATGAATCCTTTTAAGAGTCTGACCTATGACTGCTATTGTTGGGCATGTGTGTGGATGCATGAGATTATAGTTAGGGAGTTACTGTGAGCTCTGTGCAGCTGGTCTTGAGTACTCAGGGAATGTTGTTTCCCGAGCTCCGGTTCATTTGATGACTGTGTGTATGTGGCTTTCCACTTGTTGCTGCGGCTAGATTCATGTCCTGGTAGAAGGTTTTGTGGCACTTTCTTTATGTCCATTTATGGGGGGTCCTGACATTTTGTTTTTAGAGTGTGTTTAAGTGTGTTATAGTTGTGAATCAATATAAATTTGTTATATTTTCCCTGATTATCTGAGTGCTCATCAGTGAAACTTCTTAGTTGTTTTTCTTTGTTGTGTTATATATATACAGCATATATATTTGTGTTGTGTATATATATATATGTGTATGTGTATAATTAATTATTATTGTGTATTATATATCATGTGTTCTACAATCCTATAATTTACACGTCCGGGTGGGGCTGGTTGAGAACCCCCGGGCGAGTAAATATCCCGCAAGAGCAAGCACACGTGTTCGTTTTTTTAAATTCCCTCCTCGTCGCGCTGAAAACCCCCCGTACCTGACAGCTGATTGGCGCACGCTCCCAGGCTTTGTGGGCGCCGGCCAGGCTCTATATGAGCCACCCCAACAGCGGCCATTTTTTCTGCCGAGATCTTTTGGAGGGTAAGTACTCTCCAATACTCTATCTTGCGTCCCCTTACTCTCCTTCGCTGCAACCCCCCTTACTCTCCTTCCCTGAAAGTCCCCTACTCTCCCGCGCGAGGCAGGTGTTCCCCCCTTCTCTCCTGTCCCCGCCTTAACTTGGTTTTCCCGCGGGGCGGAGATAGTGTGGGGTGTTCCCCCCTTCTCCCCCTGCCCGGCTTCCTGCACGGGGCCGGAGACTGCAGTGGGGGTGTTTCCCCCCTTCTCGCCCTGCCCCGATTCCCACGCGGGCGATAGGAATTAGTGGGTGTGGTGTTCCCCCTCTTCTCGCCCTGCCCCGGCTTCCCGCCGCAGGAGATAGTAGTGGCGTTCCCCCCCCTTCTCGCCCTGCCCCGGCTTCCTCCGCGCGGGGCGGAGATAGTAGTGTGCGTGTTCCCCCCTTCTCGCCATGCCCCGGCTTCCCGCCGGGGCGGAGATAGTAGTGGGGGTGTTCCCCCTTCTCGCCCTGTCCCGGCTTCCAGCGCGGGGCGGAATTGTAGTGGGGGTGTTCCCCCCCGCTTACCCGCCGGCTTCCCGTCGATCCCCGTGCGGGCTGGTAGATTGGTCACAGGGGGTGGTGGGGAATTGCGACGCGGCAGTGGTGGTGCTCGGTCCTGCTGGCTTTCCTCTTCTTCCCCCTGTCGTTTGTGTGTGTGTATGCATGGTGTATGCATGGGTGTGATTGGTGTAGCATTTTGTGTGTGTGTGTGTGTGCATGGGTGTGTGTGTGTGTGTGTGTGTATGCATGGGTGTGTGTGTGTGTATGCATGGGTGTGTGTGTGTGTGTGCATGGGAGAGTATGCTTCCCCCCCACCCTGCCGCCTCCCCCCCAAAGATTACACTAAGCCCAGCTATCTTCATGATGGCGCAGCCACCGCATGAGGTGTGGGGGGGGGGGATGCCGGTCTGCCCACCCGTCCGACCACTAGCTTCATGCCGTGAGCAACATGCCGGCGAGGGGAGCAGGGCAGTGGCGGCCACGGCGGGGCTGACTGTCCCCTTGGGGCGCCCATTGGGGAACACCTCGCCACATGCCTCCCACCCACCCTGCCACCTCCCCAAAGCTTCCACTACGCCCGAGTGAGGTATGGTGGGGGATGGGGGGGCTCCTCAGTTCAGAATGAGGATAACATGAACCTTGTGGCAGCCGGGGGCCACCAACTTGACCGTGCCATGGATACAGTCGCTGAGCCCACATTGGTAGAACACTGCACAGCATCATGACCTTCTGTTCTACTGACAGTTGGGTAAGCAAAATTATTGATTTCAACGCTCCAGCGCTGGATCCGATAACTGTTTTGACATCGACACGCCGTGCAATTGTTGAACAAAGGTCAGTGCTGGGGGCTATAAGATATTGATATTGTCAGCTGATATTGTCACGCTGGGCGCTCACCACAAACAGCTTATAACCGCGGGCTGAGGGGGGGAATGATGTTATAACCACCGCTCTACACCACTTGAGCCGGATCCAGAGTGCGTAGACAAGTGATTATGACCGGGTCAGGGTCCGTTCTGTTTGGGTATGATCGTCGTAGCTTGGCCATGGTTCGGTGTGGAGAGAGTATAGAATGGTCGAATATCCGTAGCCCAATGGTCAAGGAGAGGCGAGGAATCCAAGTGCAAGCCTAAGTTCAGGGGTTTAGGAGAAGGTACGGTCCGGGTACAGCAGGGTCTAGGGCACGGGTTCCTAGCGGCACTGAACAGACAGACTTCAATGCAGTGAGCACACACATAAACTTTAGATGATGCTCCGCAAGGTCATAGGAACAGGAGGTAAATAAAGTGAGTGAGAACCAATCAGAACAGAACGCAGAGAGAGTGAGGTCAGCAAAGTATGGTACCGATAGGTGGAAAGAGATGGGCTGCAGGTGAGAGGGCAGCTGTACCCTTCCTGTGTATCAACAACTGTCGAGCGGCATGCGTACGCAGGTAGAGTGCGGCCTGGGTCAATCGCTTTCCGCCAGTGAGTACAGGCGCGTGTCGCTGTTCGGCGCACATCCCTTCCCTCCGCATATGGTTTGGGTTGGCTGGAGCTGCACACGCCTGACGAGGGAGTCTTGCGCACCCGCGTAGGGTGCTGAGCCGAGCCCGATGCTACGAGCTATAAATTCCTAAGTGACAAATACTCCCTGATGGTTAGGGTTAGTGGGTTGAAGCCCACTCATCAAAAACCTCATTGGGATATTCCTTTACTAATCTTTATCACATGAGGTTCACCCCTAGTAATATGTAAACAATGTATCACATTATATGTACCCACCTGGTCCTGTGCCTCGGCTAAGCAGCGCCAATTGTTTTATCAAGTAGACAAAAATAGGGTTTATGTCGCACAGCAAAATAGTGGGTCCCAAAAATTGATGAAATAAATGTAATGCTTTATTGGTCGATATGTTTAAAAAAACGGGGTGTAACAACCTCCTACTTTGTTTCATGCGTGTGAGCACTTATCAAGGGCGTTACCCCGAAACATGAGTCTTTAAGCCCGAAACTCCGTGGACGTTTGTTAAAACTCTGTTTTTTTTAACTATGGACAATAAACATTACATTTTATTCATTCAGCTTTTTTTGGTTGCCCCCTCTAGTTGTGTGCTGTGTGCCAAAAATACTTTTTTGTCTACTGACAGGTTTGGAGTCATGACTCGGTCACACATTTTTACAACCAGGTTATCAGTTTTTTTTCATTTCCTGGTTACAATAAAAGTGTCCTTGTTACCTAGTTTTTTCAACAGTTAAGCGTTTTTTTTTTTATACAGCTCGGACTTGCCATATTAAAAATTGAATCCTTATCCTTTCTTTTAGTTCTATTGTTTTTTGTCTCCATGCCTACGAGGTAAATGAAGACGGTTCGGCTACCTGTGGAAGACCTTGCAAATCTTTTTTCATGGGTTCGTGTACGCTCAAAACATTTTTTGGAATGATACTGTATGAAGACTCAACCATGGCTTTTTAAAAAATTCTTCTTGTACTCAAAGGAGATAACAGAGTTTTGTTTATTATTAGATATTTCAAACAGATTCTCATAATTGGTTGTTGGCAATATCCACAATGAAAAGTTGATGTTGATTGTACACCATTGTAGTACAATCATAAACATGGTAATGCAACCTTAATTATATATTGACATTCCAGCATGTTCCAGCACTGTTTCCAAAGTAAGGTATTTGCAGGAATATATGGCTCTAAATATCAACAATTTGTAAAATCATGTTGACATAAATATGACATTTGTTTGCTATAACTACCGTATAAAATAATATATAATGGTGTGAGGGATTCTCCTACATTCGTACTAGTTGGTGGATATTATATACTTGATCGTGTCTATAATTTTATAAGCTCCCGAGAATTTATTCCTTTTATTTTGATAAAGCTTTAAAAAAACAAGTAAACGTTAAGATTATGTTCCTAGATCCGTCTGTGGTTACAGCACCTTTTTATTATGTGGAAGTGCTCTGTACTGTATATCACATCCTAGATATTTAACAGTTTTTCATCACTACATGGAATAAAAAAATGATAAGAATGTAGCTTCAATATGTAATGAAAACACATGATGAATATAGAATAACCATTAGATACTTAAGTATTCGTCAATGCTTTATATACTCATCTATATGGACCTTACTGTTGCTGGTTCGCGTTCTAATGATAATTTTTATCCTATAAGACAATGCTAAGTAAAGACATTTGGTGTTAAACATTGTGCTGCCTACACTTTTACTAAAGGTTTCATACACTAGAGGAAATTAATATATTCCTCATTCCTCAGTATCAGAGTTATGCCTCTTAACGTACAGTAGAATGGATTTGTCAAGTTTTTCTTTCACAGCACGGTACTATGAGACAGTTACTTTTTTCAGGCTTTGAGATGAATTACACTTTCCTTGACTTACTCCCTGAAAAACCTTCATAGAAAATTGCAAAGCCCCATTTAGACCAATTGTCCGTACTCTAGACCTGTGACACGGTGACTTTTGTGTGGTGAAAAGAATTAATCTTCGACAGTATCTAGCCTGCCCACTCAATTTAACTCCCTGCAGAGGCCCTCAAATTAACAATAAACCTCACCAAAACTTGACACCTGCACCTCACAGCTGCCACCCCAAAACCAATTCCCTAGGTCCCTATCTAGGAAAATATCTCAAGGTAACTTCACACAAAAACACCAATGTTCAAATTTGCCTTAAATTTCGTTTCATCGCTTCTAAAAGGTCCATGGCTCATTTACGTATACAATGATAATTAAGTTTACGTAATAATCTCCCCGATAACACGGCATTGCGGCGAATCATTCCCTGGCCTGGAGAGTTGAAAGCCTGAGGCGAAGCCGAGGGACGTAACCCATTCAGGGCCCTACAGTATGAGCCATAATGCCCCTGTTCTGAGGGGACTACTTACTATTACAGTATAGGCTAAATGTATACTTTTTCATAATAATAGACACTATTGTTATTACAATAGATTTTTTTAATTAAATAAAAATGGTAATACACCGAACCCACCATCTAGTACGCTTACCTGCAGATATCTATATCCCACACTGCCGCCCCCTGTTTACACACCACACACACCACCATCCAACACAGGCACCTCTACACATAACAGCCAGCTCAAACACACACACAAAGATACTACACACACACAACTGCTTGTACCAACACACACAGACCTCACACACAAAGCACCGTCTCGACACACACGCAGCTCTACACCATACAAACTCTGGTGCTCGACCACAAAAGTCCACCTACACCTACACACACTGAGCTCTAAAACACGCCACAACAAGCACCTTTAAACCAGCAACACCCACTCTACACACACAACTACTGCTGCACCACACATGTCTACAACCCATAACCACTGCTGCTGACACACACAACACACACACACCACACACACACACACACACAACACACAACACAACAAAAACAACCCCACCAACAACCCCCCCCCCCACACACACACCACACACACACACAACTGTACATCTATACACATCACTGTGTAGCTCTATACACACCCTACACACAAGCAGATCTATACACAACCCACACCACAACGCTCTACACACACCAACACAGCCGCACTCTACGCCACACACACACAACTGCTGTACACAACACAAACAGCACACACACACACACACACTGCTGCTGCTATACCATACCACACACCCACACACCACACACCCACCAACACACACACAACAACACAAAAATCAAGACACTTGCTAAACTTGTCAGAGCTCACCCTCCCCCCCCCCCCCAATTCAGGACTGAATCTTGCTCAAAAAATCTCGCTCCAGCTCGGTGACAGGGAGGTAGCCAACCGGTGGCTGATCTTCCTGACAACCCCTGCCCTGTCCTCAGCTGTTCTGAAACAAGTAGGTAGGATGCACAACGTCCCTTAATTTGGTGCTCATATATTAGTCCGATGGGCTGTATTCATTGAGGCTCTTTTATTTATATAACAACTTGGCGCAGGGTTTCCATATCCTTGCTACTGAAATCAGTAAAATTCAAAGTCCATGCATATAGATTTGGGGGATTACCACCCAGCATAATCACCACAGTAATGAGATGAAGGGAGAGGGAGGGAAAAGCCATCTAACCTGTCCGGTAGTGTAGACATCCACCCCGGCTGGTCCCACAGTGGGTGGGCTAAATAAAACACTCCTTAGTCCCCCTGAAGGTAGGTTGTGTATCCAATTTTTCTAATGCTTTTGGCTGAGATCCTGGTTCCCTGCCTGTTGGAGGAGTAGATGGCCCCTGTGCCGTTGCGTTGCCTCCGGTCCGTGTGTAGCAGTAGTAGGAAGTATATGCGTACGAGCATGCTGTTAAGTAAGGCTGGAGGCAAGGGTGGCAGCAAATATTAACTTTACTTCAGGCATAATAAGCCCAGGTAAAAAAACACACAGGAGGATCCTCTGACGAGTTTCGTCTCCTACAAGACTTTGTCAAGAGTGATTCTTAAGGGACCGGATCACAGGTTATTAGTCCCTCCTCCCCAGCGCCGGTGCGTGGCTCCTCCCCTTCAGCTGTTTTCTAAATGCTGATTGCTGGAAATAAACACAGTGAAAATTGCAAGCTGCAAAATTCTGGCCATGTAACTGATGGAATAATGGACCGGATTTTAACCAATCAGTAGATCAGGGATTATAATGACTCCCAGATTGTGTTGCTTTAGCCATAGTACTAAATCATTTATTATGGCTTAATGGGGCAACACAGATAAATGTAACTAAAGGACACTATGAACATCACCTGGGATTAAAACAACTACTAAATGCGCAGGTGACCAAAACCACACAGTTCGGTGGGCCGCTAATGTACTGGCGGAAGGACAGTGCATATTAATAAAGTAACTGGTGTACAGCAAAAACAGTCCTTTGTGTTTTCACACTTCATCTGATGGGTCTATGGGCTGTGATACTCAAGTGATGGGAGCTGACAAGCTATATTAAACATAACATAAACTATTACTTGTCAGATATATGTCTCCGATCCCATATCTTCTATTGAGCAGCAAGTGTGAAAGTAAACCCCCTTAAATGCAGAGGTAAAAACACTACAATTCGAGCTTCGATTCAACGAACGGGGAGAAAGTTTATGTCTATTACCGTTATCAATACTTATCATCGCAACCCCAGCCGGTGTATAGCAAACATTTTTTTTTCCCTTTTGACATAATTTAGCCAAATAGGTCCTTATCAGGATGAGGAGCTATCATGATCACCCATCCGTTATCAAAATAGGGGCACCCAGGAAACAGGGTACCATGGGCTAGAAAAAAGGCAAAAATGGCAGGCCACTTCACAAACCAGAGGAGCTACACAAGTACTTTAAAAAGGGTTTCGTTCCATAAGAGGATTCAACATACCCACGAGGCCAAAAAAAACACCACACAACGCGTTCGGGCGTGTGCCCTCTCTAACTCTACCATGAGCCTAACCCACTTGGAAATAAGTCAGCTGCTCAACATGACTATAAGATTGCATAGAAATTTACCTTACCTGGGTGTACGAAATTTAATTTTCCTAATAGAGGGCCACCCATTAGAGAGATGTCATTGTTGCTTAATCCTGCCTGAACCAAGGGAAACTCATTTTCTATGAACAAGCACCTGAATAGTAAGGCATCATTTTCTGACATCCCTTACATCTAAGAGGCCATAGATAATAGAGGTAAACATCAGTACCTTTTTAACATAAATGCGTCCTGCGACATGAGAAGAGATCTAGGGTCCCCTCCACCAGAAAATAGGGCACTTCAATGCGACCAAGTTATCCAAGAATTATTTAAAACAGCCGAGCTGCATCAGACTGATAGCGATGCATGAGGGAGCTCGCTTTGCTGTGGCACTAAAGGAAAATACTTCAAATCAGAGGCACCACCGAGAAGTAGTTTTATCGGCGGCATGATCGCCCTACTATAATGAAACTTTGTATATCCTACCTCACGAAAACAGCACCGAAAGACAGGCACCAGGCGTGTCGAATCGTAGCATGACACCAATGCTAAAACTCAGTTTACATGAAGGAAGCATAAATTAACATTTTAGCCACGTATTGACCATTGCACACCGCGGAGCACGTAGGTAATAGGGTACACCAATACCAATCAGGTTGAGTATATTAACCACGGCGAGGGAGCTGACCGCGCCACGCTCACTAATACGAGAGCTTTGAAGAAGCGCGCATGCGCAAATGTACTGTCGGCCAGCAGAGACCACTGAAACACATTTAGCGAGTATGTCACAGATCAAGATTGTTTGTGATTTATATGAGAAGTGGGATGTCACCACAAGAAACTAGCATATTTGTCACTACACTTGTCCTGTTCATGTAATATTATATGTTTCTTTTAATTGTAAAAGTCTGTGCACGCAGGGTCTGAGGCGGTAACTGATAAGGTTGAGCATACCTCCGCAAGTCTGGAGGCCAGCCAATTGTTCAATTTTTACACCACTGTAACAACAACTAAAAAATATAGGCAAGCTTGTTATACCAAATACAGATGCTATGTATAATCTATAGTTACAACCAGACTCAATTAAGCTGACAGACACCACAACGCGCAATCCAGGTCTGTAAAATAAATACACCAGACCACCCGCGTTTACTTTTCAAGATTCTCCTCGGTTTTGGCAATGTGATAGAATCCAAGGTGGGATTCACCTACCCAGAGTGGGAATGTGTTTAAGTGAACCCATCATAAGTATTAGGTGCTCCACACATAAACTAATAAGTACCTGATGCAAAGCGAGTGTCACAACCGTGTGAATAGCCAAGGGGGGGGCCACCCCACAAAAAAACGAAAAAAGATGATGCAAAAGGATTCATTTATTGACTGAAACAGTCAAAACATCCAATTTTGGTATCATGCCCTTCATAATCCCTGCTTACTACGCTGTTTCCCTCGACTAGGTTTTGTTGCCCTGCTAACAACCATTCGTGTGTTTTTGTTTTCCAAAACCCCACTACTTAGGGGCAATCCCAAGTTGCTCGTCCTGGATCCCTCGTATCTAGTTTGACAACTGTGTGAAGGACATTCAAACATTACGGCGCGTCTGGGTCTACTCCACACTTAGAACTAACATGAGGAGTTTTATAGTGCACTGGACATGTTCGTAATGCGCAAAAACTGTATCTGTCAAAAACTAGCAGCACATACAAGAACATGTTGTTGTTGGTTATTGTTTATGATTATTATCATTATGGGGATAGTGAAAGTTTTAGAAACACAAAATCCTTCTAGCAACTGAACTAGGTAAGTCTTGAGGCCTGTGAAATACTGCCCCATAAACCTACACACACGTCAATTAACCTCCTCGTGCTTAATGGTGTCAACACAAATTGACATTGCTCAGACATGGGTACATTGTAAATAGCCAAATTTTTTTCGGTAATCTCAAGTTGAAAAAGTTTGCTTACTAACAAATTTATTTAGTTGGTAAAGATCAATACTAAGTTTTATTTAACACCTACTTCACACTTAGGGTACTTGAAGTCGTCATCCCAACTTGGATTTCTTTTTCTCTCATTTTGTGTATATTCAACAATAATTCCCAGCTAGCAATACTCTGAATTTGTTGCTTCATATGGCAGTGAGCCTATTGATAACCGGTAATGCAGCCAGGCCTGTGTATAGATAGGCCTACCAAAATTTACAGCGGGCCGGGCTGTTTTTTTACAGAGGCCACCGCTTTTCCCCAAAACAATTAGCTGATTCCCAGGGAAAGAGACATAGGGCCCGTTAAAGGTTCCTTACCCTTCCTGCGAGTGTCAACCCCTCTCCTCCTGCAGTGTTTGACGTCCAAGTGGCACTTCGACTCACGTGCAATGTGCTGCCAGGCAACGTGACCGTCACTGGCGTCCAGTTGTCATCGGAAACGTCTCGCCATGGGCCATCAGGATATGCATAGAGTAGGCCAGGGCGGGCAGAAAGAGGTAGCGTCCTATGGCGGACATGTGGTCTGGCCAAATTGTTAAACCGGCCCTGAAGGCAGCTACTAGTGTTGGTTTTCTAATCTTGATTAACGATACCAATACCATTAAGTGTTGTATGTGTTTTAAGCTACAAGCAGTACTTTGCTCCCATGTTTTTTCTTTCTACTGTTCAGAATCTGACAGGCAGAGATTAGTTTCTATCGTGGTTATGATAACAGTAATTTTAAATGTTTGCATTGGGGATTTCAAGTTGATGTGATAATCACATATCTCTTCTAGCGTGGTTGACGTGAATGAGAAATGTTTCGTTGAACTGCTTCATTGATTAGATTAGTTCATTTAGTACGTGTGTTTTTTACCAAAAGAGTGTAAACTCGGTCTTTATAAACTTAAATCGTCCATAGATTTATCCATGTGCAATTAAGTGTGGGGATTTTACGAATCCTTGAGTGATTGCTAATAAGTCTATTTTTACGCCAGAGGCATTTGAACGGGCTACTAATTTTGCGCAAAGACATAGAAGATTATGCAGTTTTACATTGAGAGCTCATTAAATTGGACGAATCTACTGCCTACTTTTATGTGACAGCCGATCAGCCTTGACAGCAGATTCTGATATGGACGTGTTTGGTTTTTTTTATCATTAAGAGAGTCCAAAGATGCATGGCGGCCGGGGGTCTCAGGACAGAACTGCTGCAGTTCAGCCACTCATGATAGGCTAGGACCGCTTGATCCCCATCCAAGCATGAAATCATTTTCTACTTGACGTTCCATGACGCACCAATTCCCGGGCACCTAATAGCGAGTGACGATTCATTACTTTGTATTTTGAGCACGTCAGCAATCTACGGCCTCGGTTTGCCAGTATATCTTGTTAGTCCTGGAGATCTCCAGTTTACAATTATTCAGCCTGATCACAGAAACTGAGCTTAAAAAACATGACCATGTGTAGGGACTTTTTGATGTTGTTCTTTTTGCACTTATAGCCCACTTGCTAAGTCTTGGTCCAGTACGTCGACTTAGATGGTACTCGATCCGTCGTCCGTATCTGCACTCCGACTTTTTGCTTAGTAAGTTTAGGACGTATAAGATGCCGTAACTGTGATGAAGTACTACAAGGACAAACGTGTGTTTCCCATTAGCTAGTGTTTTACCCCCCAAGAATGAGGACACCTACAGTTACAGAGTGTTCTGCTGGCGGGTCGTTCTGAAACGAAGGGTTTTCATACTAAAATAGACGCACCATATTGGTCATATCCATCTAGGCTCTATTTAGAATGCGACGTGACTGATTGCATATAAAATTCTATTTTGAGATGTCAATTAGTGACGGAACTAATTAACCTAGCGTATGATGCAATTACAGAACCCCTACAGGCGTATGTTTGGATCTAGAAGTTATTCAGAATTCAAGTTGAGCTATTAGGATTTTAAATAAAGTAGAATTGAACACAAGCGGATAAATGGGGCCATAATTAAGGAACATGCGGAGGCTTCTTATGCTTTAACCTAACATGTTGTAGTCCGTAATTCTTACTTATCCATATGGCCTAGCCGTTGAAACATCATATTCACTGCCCGGTAGGATGCCCCATGAACTCTTCAAAATGATGTATATGCCCAGGGTGAACGTGGGGTAATGTTCGCAACGGTCGGAGTCTTATAAGCACTAAAATGTAAGCAATTTAAGAGCAGACACTATACGGAGTGTGTAGGTTCAAAGCAGGAGGGGAAATCAAGACTCAAGAGAAACGGTAGTGGTAATAAAATCGAAAAACAAAGAGACTTAGAGCGCGGGCACAGAACAAGGCAGAAGGAATACACGAAGGGGAAGAAGATTTGATGCCACATAGGGAAAATGACAAAGTTTATGGAGAAATAGAGTACACCAAGTTGACTCACGACTGGAGGAAACACCTACCTTTAAGGACGAACAGGTCGATTTTGTATAAACCGCTGCATTGAGGCCGGATAGATAATAACACTTACCGGTAGACTAACGATTAATAATACATACTATTTCTAATGTAAGAGAGATGTCTACCTGACAATACCTTTTACAAACGTGTGGAAGAGCATATAACTATAACAGTAGTTGGGCATCCCCACCATGACCCGCCACAGCCTCCAGGCGACTGCTATCATGGTCCCGCTGCCAGTAATCTTCTGGGCCCTCCATAGGCTCTGGGACTTAGATAAGCCTAATCAGGACCACACACTATGGATCCGCTATTCAATCTCCCATCATGGCATGCCCCGGCTGGGGGAAAACATTTGGACTCCACTTGCCTAGAGTAATATTGGTCTTACTCGCCTTGTTTTTATCAATGTGAAGCTTGCTCATTTAATACTGCAATTTAAACATATTTACATGATTTGAAATTGTAAACCCCATAACTGTTCTATACGGTGTGTGAATTTGATTCAGTTTAAATTAACAAACAATTGCATGACATGTTATCTAATTTAAATACCAAAGTGCTTTAAACAGTACCTGTGATTGTGTCTCATAAGAAGATTTTGTTGTTAAGTTTAAAAAATGTCTGATATGAACCCGTACTTAGCGGAAGTGTCTGTTTGAATAGATTGCTAGTGAAATCACTGAATACTATTTTACATTTCACACCACTCACCTACACCTACAAACAACATACATAACACTCAGTACAATATTGTCCTTGCCGCTGAAAATTGTTTAAGTTGTCCCATACGTACCCTTTAGCCCTTAAAAAAACACAAAACCAAGATTTTAGGCTTTTAGAAACAAAGATCTTCAACAAAAAGTACTTTGTTACATTTTGGGTATTCGTTTCTGAAACCTCTAGAACAGCATTTACAGTCATTTTTACATTTGTACATTTTCTTCAATATTCACTTCACTACGTACTGTATAGCAATTGTCAAGCAGATTAGTTCACTGCGTAAGAACCTACAAATTGGGATATTCCTTAACTGTAGCATCACTCTCAATTTTGTTGGCCGCTACTGCGATATAACAATAATGTTAATTGCAGTCTACCATGTATAGAACTGGTCAGTCGTTTTCACACATTGTCACTAACCTATAGAGCTTACTATCTATATTGATGTCTGGGCACTTGTTTGGCGTCCGTGGTCATTATTATATTGAGTCAACCGCTAAATATAATTTAAATTATTAAGAATGGTAATTAGGCCTAAGTAGTGAACATAATTTACGTGTAATCCTAAATGAGATAGGCACTTGAAAAGTGTTACGTTATTACATTTTTGGTGAGCCTAATAACATGTAGAACATACCCTGGGGACCCTCTTTATCCAATATGTTACTGCCGGTAAAACCTAGGATCTGGAATATTAATTATAAAAGGTGTTACTTGTGAGTTTAATGGATGTAAACAATGGGTCAACAACAGTACAAAGATTATGCAAATGCGTGATGAATAATTATTGTAGCTGGGCGGAAGTAAGTACAAAAGATAGATTAGGGACAAAGATTTACAAGCACATTTATCTATGTTCCTATTAACAAATGCATCAAATTGTGCTAATGAAGTATGCTTGCAACAAAAACTAATGTTGAGTAGAGGGAGGGTGGATAAAGAAAAAAACACAAAAAAAACATACATGTAGACCAAGTACAAATAGGCTCACAAGACGTCTTTGTACATGACAAAAATCTCACATGTTTTTTCTCCATGTTTATGAAGTCGAAACTTGCAGTATTCCAACTTGTCCATAGTTAGGGCTATCAGAAGACACTATCCCACTACAGGTTTACAGCATATACAGCTGGAGATCAACATGCAAACATAAGTACGAACTACAGCTAAATCATATGAAACCATGAAGTCAGGGCCGGTTGTGGGCTTTCCTCGCAATAAGAGGCGAACTTTTGAACAAGAATTTCATTTTATTCTAAGTGAATTTATCAGAAGTGCATTACAAGAACACTCAGTGCTGTGGGGAAGAAATAGTCAATATTAATTTTTCAAGTAGAAATGTATAGTACGTGTTTAAACATGTAGGCTGTAAACAATATTATCTCTATTGTTTCTTTAAATAAATGAATTAGGCACAACAGCATTGCTTTATTTTAGCTTTTTGTCTTATTAGTACTTTAACATGGATCAAAAAAATAATTGGAAAACATATGACTAAAGAATTTCTGCTGTTATAAGGATTACACATTTCAATGTGTTGCTAGTACATAAACATGTACTGTTCATGTAGGCAGTGCAAAATTGTATCAGGTGCTTAAAAAAAAAACACCTTATTCCCTAAGCTCATGGTAAGAAATCCCGCTTGGTTAAACTGTAGTAATTCAACCTAAGCACTAGAAGGGTTATGCTTTCTGGAATCTTTGGTATAAGCACCAACAGTGAAAACCTATGTTTAATGGTGTAAAATCTTGGTGTGACTGGCGAGATGTATTGTACCAAATCGCAAACTAATTATACTGTATGATTTATAAATTAAGTTGATCAGTCAATAAGTAATTAATAATAATTAAAACTATTTTCATTTGGAACTTTTGCATGCATTAACTGTATTGAACGTGAAGAGAATACATATCATTTAAAATAGATCAAGCTGTAGCACGTGAAGCAGTTTTTTAAAATTAGTCATTTCTCCCAATTGTTTCAACACAAAGCTAGTCAGGGGATTTGGCTGGTTCAGGTTTGGTGATTCCCAACTATTTTCTTTTAGTAAATAAATTAAGTGGATTTTTTATGTTTGTAAATGTCTAATATCTTTATTTTTCTTGTCTATTTTTATAACGATACGTTTTTCCGTGTTGGGAAGCCAGAAGGACTTTGAAAGCACGCTGATCATTCTTGAAAGGGTATGTGGGGTTTGTGTTTGTTTCCTTGCCCACTTCGCAACAGCCAGTGGTACCATATATGCAATGTATTGCTTGGCAAGGCATTGCAGGCCCATTGGTGACCAACAAATAGTGTCGTCAGTGAGAGTAAATGAATTTTGTCTTAGTCTTTAAGAAGGACTTATGTTTATTTAACAATGTTTTACCAGGAATAATACATTGAGTGTTACCTCTCGTTTTCAAGTATGTCCTGGGGAGAGATCAAATGCATGGGGTTACATTAAAAGAACAGAGGTTAACAGTCAATGTTCACAGACATGGTCATGGACAGAGTTGGGAAAAATTTGGGAATAGGGGAAATAAAAGGGCTGGTGAGTTTTCAAGATTTAAATGAGACGTCGTAACATCGCAAAGTGCTCACACTTTAGCTGCCTGTCGGGCTGCGTAAAGGGCTATCGCGCTTTGGGGCGAAACAGGTGTACAACTGAGAGGAGTAAGATGGGAATAGACAGCTCTGAATCGAAGAGGTTCCTTTGTCCTCTTGGCACATTAACATTCCATGGGTGGGGTTGATATTCCACAAGGACAAGCACATGTTAACCATTGAGCACGACGTGTCCTGTGCAGAGGGCGAGCTTTTGGAGAACCTTGGGGGGACTGCAGAGGTGTACATGAAGGGGTTCAGATTGAATGCAGGCTGTGAATTCAGAAGTTGTTTGTCCTCTGAATTCCTATGACTCAGCCCTCTCTTTTGAAGGTTTACAGTAAAGTCTCCCTCCTAACAGGGACAAACGAACTGACCAGAACCCGACTTCTCAAAGCATCTGTTTCTGTTCTGCAGCAGTTTGGTCTGCCAACAATAAAGTAGAGGAACATTGGAGTGTGTTTTTAGATACAGGTCAGTCATCTGTACACGCCTTCATGTAAATCTACCCATCAACAGGGCTGGACAGAAATATACTCACCGCCAGGTGATGCTTGTTTCCACCCTGGCTGGTGCCCTCTTTACTCTGCAGATGATTAGTCAAGAAAACAAAAGCCATTCAAGTAATTTTAATTACACTGAAGCATCGTTGGGCTGTTTGTCCAAAAAGCACATAGATTAAGGAGCAATTTTTTGGCCTAAAACAGTCCTGGAGGAGCCTTCAGCGTATATGGAATAAGTATGGGTCGTAAGGGTATTGGGGTTCAGGATATACGAGAAGGGACAATAAAGTGGTTTTAAAACCAAAACGACCATGAGGTACAGTGTGAAGGAGAAGGTAGGGTGGGAGATTGTAACTGCAAGGGTAAAAATAGGGTTTAATAGCCAGGATTCAGACGCGTTGGCAATGGGTGCAGATATAAATGTGATGGGCATTGAAGGGCAGGTTTGGTAGAGTGATGGGAATTGGTTCACAAAGGGGATGGAGGAGATGAGGGGCTTTGGGAGGCAGGTGGTGTGTGCGCTTAGATGGGTTTGAGTTTAGAAGTGGGATGGGCATTGTGTGGTACTGGGAGATATGCATTGGGGTGCAGTGGGAAGATGGTGGTTTAGGGTTGCAGTTGGGAGAATATGGGCATTGGGGGGTTCGGTAGTGATGAAGTATTGGGGCGCCGGTCAGACATGAGGGTTTTGAGGTGTTGTAGGTGGTGAGAGTGATAGGCATACGGGATACAGGTGGGATGAGTGGACATTTGGTGTAGCCGATAGATTGGCACTGAGTGACTGGCACGAGTGCAGCTGTATGAGTGCAGTGGGGTGGCAGCTGGGAATGGGATGGGGCATTGAGGTGCAGGGTGGAGTGTGGTGGACCATGGGGAGCTGGTGTTAAAGAGTGGTGGGGCATGTAAGGTGCGATCGAAAATGATGGGTGTCAAGAGAAGAAAGGAATCAGCATGGTTAGACAGTAAAGTCAACGGATTTAGTTAAAGGTTTTGTGGTAAATATTATTTATTGAAAAATAATAATTGTTCCATCTTGTATGGATGCGCCTGGCTAGTACACAGTCGTTGATCGTCCATCCGACTAGAGCGCCAAGTATACAAAAATGTACTAGGACAACCCCACTTCAGAACGCTTTTTTGTGTGGATGGGGGCTTGTACGACATACAGTGCTATATATTATATATGAATATATAAATATATTATATAATATATATATATATATATATATATAGCAGTATATATATATATATAATATTATAATAATATATATATATATATAGTATGTGTGTGTTTTATATATATGTGTGTATATATTTATATTATATACCGTGAGTATATCTAATATATGTGGTATTATATATATATCTATATATCGTTAGTAATATGCTTTATATAGTTACTATAATATCATTATGTGTATATATATAGTCGTACCATATATCGTTTTATATATATGTCTATATATAGTATGATCATCTATAGATATGCTATGTGTGTGTGTGTGTGTATATTTATGATATATTCTTACCTATATACTACACCACACACACCACACACACCACAACACACACACATAATAGTGGCAGAAGGATAAATTGCTGACCTGAAGAAGAGAGGAGGAACTCTCAAAAGCTTGTCCTAGTACCAAATTGTTATCCAATAAAAGGTATCACCTAATTGAAGAGACTCAGTATTACGGGATACCTTTTTTATGTGGACTAACAATTTGTGTTCATAGGACAAGCTTTCGAGATGTTCTCCCTCTTCTTTCAGGGTCCGCAGATCTGATATACACAGACTCTATGGGTTAACAGTGTAGAGAGAAAACACAAATATGTACTGTAGATAAGTGTAGGGTTGTTAAAAGTGTTTAACCAGGGGGGGGGAGGGTGACCAAGGGAAGAGATGTGATGGGGAGGGATAGCTGTGGGGTGGGGGAGAGTAAAAGTGGATGAGATTAGAAGGCCAAGCAGGATACTTACAAAACAATTTGATAGGTGTGAGAAAACCCCTGGTCCGCCATTACAGTCCTTGGTTTTGGTGTCAAAGAGTCTATATGCTGAGTTCCAAGATTTTCCTCTTGGAGCTTTTGGTTAAACATTCCATTGAGATTTTGATTGTTTAAATCATTATGGAATGATCTGGACTGGAGAAATGAGTGTCCCAACAGGTGATCAGTATCTTCTTGCTGTCTGAGGAGTATGGAGTGTCTTTGCTATTCATATATGTCTATGACAGGGTTCGACAAATAGCATAACCACATGCCCGTGGCGACTGGATAGTTAGGATCCGCTGGCAAGCTGTGCTAAGGCTCTATCCCCTGGCTGTGCCAAATTAAAAAAAATTTTTTTGTTAAATAGATAAATACCCTCTCCTGATTGGTGTCTGAGCGGGAAGGGAAAGTAGGGCCGGCTGGCAGCGTCGGGGTCACCTCCTTCTCTTCCCCCTCCGCTGCCCCGATCCCTCGCTTGCGTTGCAGGGGCGGGGAGGTTGCTGGGGGGGCGCCCCGCGCGGTCTGCGTGATTCAGGCAGAGGAGCAAGAAGTTGCTTCCCCTTCCGTCCCGCTCCTTGGCAACGCGCGCAAGGGCCATTGGTAATGGAGCTGTGTGAAGCAGGCTGGCAGCTCTGACTTCCGTCACCCATAGATGCAGCCGGGGGGGGGGCGGGTTGTCCCTGTGCTGGCCACGTGCACTTCCTGTAGGGGCGTGATGGGGAGGGGGATTTGGTGTGGCGGGTGCGGATGTCCCCCCGCATGCCCGCCACAGACAGCTTCAATTTCCCCACAGCCCCCAATGTCGCCCGATGTCCCCCGCATGCCCCCAATGTCAACCCGATTCCCCCCGCAGGACCAAGCCCACCTTTTATTGTTACCCGGACCTCGATGTCGCCCGCAGGCCAGATGCTCAATACATCTGGTGAGTGGGACCCCGGGCTCCGTTCTCTTGTAGTGTGCGTTTGGTTGTGTGGGTGGAGGGTGTGTGTGAGTGAGAGGTGTGTGTGATTGGAAGGGTGTTGTTTGAATGAGATGTTTGTGTGAATAGAAGGGTTGTGTTGTGATTGAGAGGGTGTGTGGTGAGTTAGGGTGTGTGTGAGTGAGCAGTGTGTTTGATTACTGTGTGTTTGCCTGCGACGGGTGTTTATCTGACGGGGGTGATGTGGTGTCGGGTGATGTGATAGCCTGTGTGTGTGGGTGTGGAGCTGGCGGGTGTGTGGCCCCCGATGCGCGGGTGTGTGTCGTGCCAGGAGGTGTCGTTGCGTGGGGCGCGGGTTGTAGTTTGTTCGGTGTTGGCTCGCGGTGCTGTGTGCTTTGCGCGTGATGTGTTTGCGTGCGTGGTGTGTGTGCGCTGTGAGGTTGTTTTTCCTTGGCTCGGTGTGTTGCTGCGTGTTGTGTCGTCCGTGGGTGTCGTCAGTGTTGTGTTGGTCTGCTGTGTTCTGTCGTGAGTGTGTGTGTGTGTCCTGATGTGTGTGTGTTGTCCGTGAGTGTGTGTGTGTGTCAGTGAGTGTGTGTGTGTGTGTCATGTGTTGTGTTTGTGTGGTGTGTGTGTGTGTCAGTGAGTGTTGTGTGTCAGTGATGTGTGTGTGTCAGTATTTGTGTGTCAGTGAGTTGTGTCAGTGTATTGTGTGTGTGTGTCTTGTGTGTTGTATGTCTGTTGGTGAGTTTGTGTGTGTGTGTGGTGTTTGTCTGTGTCGTGTCGAGTATGTGTGTGTTTCAGTAGTGGTGTGTTGTGTTGTCTGGTGTGTGTGTGTGTCTGTGTGTGTGTTGTGTGTGTCTTGTCAGTGTGGTGTGTTGTTGTCCTGTATTGTTGTGTCAGTGTGTGTGTGGAGTATGTGTGTGTGTGAGTGTGGTGTATGTGATGGGAGATAGATGACTGACTGGGATCCTCCTATCTCTCTGTGTCGCTCTCTCTCTCTCTGTCGCTCCCTTTCTCCTCTGTGTCGCTCTCTTCTGTGTGTCGCTCTCTCTCTCCTCCTCTCTGTGTATGTCGCTTCTCTCTCTCTGTGTGGTCGCTCTCTCCGCTCTCTGTGTGTGTCGCTCTCTCTCTCTCTGTGTCGCTCTTTCTCTTTCTCTCTCTCTCTCTTGTCGCTCTTGTCTCTCTCACCGCACTCTCTGTCTCTCTCTCACTCTCTAGACCTGGATATCTTACTTACCCTATAATATTCTTAACTGCCCTATACCTACACACCGCAATAACCTATACTTCTGCTTACTTCCAGATCTGACTCAGCTTCACACAGAAGACATCGGAATCCCCCCCATAACCCAGAAGACAGGTAAAGAAACCTCCCCTCCAACATATAAACATTGCGGTAATGAGGTACCCTGGACTGTGGTAGGTAAGATCACAACACACACACACACACACACACACACACACAACACACACACAACACACACACACACACACACACACACCACACACACACACACACACCACACACACACACACACACACAACACACACGTACACCAACTAATTTTAGTATAATTTATACAATACTAACTTTTCACAAAATGAATTTTTTCTTACTATTAATTTATTCATTTGTTTTTATTTTTATTTTTTTAAAAGCGGGGCGGGACTAGGCGTGGTTGGGGCGGACTAGGTGGCGATAGATTTTTTTTTCGGCGATTAATTTTTGGGTATTTGGGTCGACCACTGTATATACGAGTATAATTAATATATATATATATTATATATATATCTATACACAGCACACACAAACACACACACTCACTGCAGTATCGAGGGATTTTTCATGAAGTTATCTTTTTTCATTTAATTGGATTAAGTTTTACAACGGATCAGACCCACACACTCTCATCAAGGGGAGTATATATAATATACTTGTGTTGTGGATAATCACTGTGTATATTATGATGCATTATTTTTTTAACTATCTTGGACTATTTCACTAAGCTGTCAACATATCTTGGTGGTTTATGCATCACATCTGCGACTCATGCGTAGGTTACATCTCACTATCAAGCATTTTTCACTGATCTCAGTTGTATGAATCCTTTTAAGAGTCTGACCTATGACTATGCTATTTGCATGTTGTGGAGTGCATGAGATTATATGGTGAGATTTACTGTGAGCTCTGTGTCAGCTGGTCTGAGTGAACGGGTGGAATGATTGATTTCCGTAGCGAGGGAAGGGTAGATTGTTTCCCTGAGCTTCTCGTGTTCATTTATATGGCTGTTTTGCTTTCCACTAGTGCTGCGGCTAGATTCATGTCCTGGTAGAGGTTTTGTGGCACTTTCTTTATGTCCAATTTTAGGGGTCCTGCATTTTGTTTTTATATGGTTTTAAGTGTGTTTATAGTTTGTAATCAATAAATTTGTTATATTTTCCCTGATTATCTGAGTGCTCATCAGTGAAACTTCTTATTGTTTTTCTTTTTTGTGTTATATATATACAGCATATATATTTGTGTATGTGTATATTATATATATGTGTATGTGTATTATATATATATTGTGTGTAATATATATACAGTGTTCGACAATCCTATAGATTTACCACGTCCGGGGGCGGTGGATTAACCCCCGGGCGAGTAAATATTGGCCCAGCAGCACACGTGTTCGTTTTTTTAAATTTCCCCCTCGCTGCTGAAAACCCCGTACCTGACAGCTGATTGGCGCACGCTCCCAGCTTTTTGTGGGCGCGCGGTCCAGGCTCTATATGAGCCACCCCCAACGAGCGGCCATTTTTTTCTGCGGAATCTTTTGGAGGGTAAGTACTCTCCAATACTCTATCTTGCGTCCCCTTACTCTCCTTCGCTGCAACCCCCCTTACTCTCCTTCCCTGAAAGTCCCCTTACTCTCCGCGCGAGGCAGGTGTTTTCCCCCTTCTCTCCCTGTCCCCCCCTTAACTTGGTTTTCCCGCGGGGCGCGGAGATAGTAGTGGGGGTGTTCCCCCCTTCTCGCCCTGCCCGGCTCTTCCTGCACGGGGCCGAGACTGCAGTGGGGGTGTTCCCCCCTTCTCGCCCTGCCCCGGATTCCCACGCAGGGCAGGAGATAGTAGTGGGGGTGTTCCCCCCTTCTCGCCCTGCCCCGGCTTCCCGCGCGGGGCAGAGATAGTAGTGCTGTGTTCCCCCCTTCTCTCCCTGCCCCCGGCTTCCCGCGCGGGCGGAGATAGTAGTGCGTGTTCCCCCCTTCTTCTCCGCCATGCCCCGGCTTCCCGCCGGGGCGGAGATAGTAGTGGGGGGTGTTCCCCCTTCTCCGCCCTGTCCCGGCTTCCAGCGCGGGGCGAGAGATGTAGTGGGGGTGTTCCCCCCCGCTTACACCCGGCTTCCCGTCGTCGTCCCCGTGCGGGGCTTGAGATGGTCACAGGGGGTGGTGGGGAATTGCGACGCGGCAGTGGTGGTGCTCTGGGTCCTGCTGCCTTTCCTCTTCTTCCCCCTGTCGTGTTGTGTGTGTGTATGCATGGTGTATGCATGGGTGTGATTGTGTATGCATTGGTGTGTGTGTGTGTGTGTGTGTGTGTGTGTGTGTGTTTGTGTGTGTGTGTGTGTGTGTGTGTGTGTGTGTGTGTGTATGCTTGGGTGTTTATGCATGGGTGTGTGTGTGTGTATGCATGTGTGTGTGTGTGTGTGTATGCATATGTGTGTGTGTGCATGGGAGAGTGTGCCTCCCCCCCACCCTGCCGCCTCCCCCCCACCCTGCCGCCTCCCCCCCAAAGATTACCTAACCCAGCTATCTTCTGATGGCGCAGCCGCCGCATGAAGTGTTTGGGGGGGGGGATGCCGGTCTTGGGTGACTATAGAGAACCTCATTGCTTTTGCTTTAATTCTTCCCCCCCTTGGTTGGCGAGTAATTTTTGGGTGATTTGTCGAACACTGTATAATATTATATATATATATATATATCTATATATATATCTATATATATATATATATATGTGTGTGTGTGTGTCTATCTCTCTCTCTTCTCTATCTCTCTCTCTCTTCTTATATCTATATATTCGTTTGTGTTTGTGTGTGTGTGTGTGTTTGTGTGGTGTGGGTTCTTGTGTGTGACTGTCTGTTTCTT
>WSYH01009923.1:0-24590 GCA_036426205.1 Ascaphus truei | reverse complement strand
TCCCCCGGTTGGATTGTGTTTTATGGCTAGAGGTTCAAAGGGTAACTAAAAGCAGTGAAGAAAGAGTGGTATGTGTATCAGTGTGAATAAAAATGAATGGAGAGCCCACAGTATAAACAGTGCTCTACACAAGGGTGGTGTTGAGTGAGGAAGGGATATAAATGTGTGTGTGGTGTGGTAAATGTGAGAGTTTTGTAGCACAACTAAACGTGTGTGTGGATACTATGTGGTCCCTATTGGTGTATATGATGGAAAAAATAAGTGAGTATTAGTATGTGTGAGAGACACTGTGTTGCATACATACTATCACAGTATGTACAGACATGGCCTTTAGCGCTCAATGGGAAGAGAGTTGCGCTGTCAGTAATGACTCATAAAATTTCGATCTCTTGTTTAGGCCACTGCTAAGTGTCCCGACAGTTGCAATAATTTGTATTCATGCAACCGTCTCTCTTTCAGGGTTTTAAAGATTACCTTTGAGTATGGCCACCCTCAGATCATTCATCTTATGGCCAGATCAGAGAAATGTTCGCCAACAGGACTGTCTCTTGTTGCCTCGTGATGCTGTGGCGATGCAGGTTATTCTCTTGTTTAGCCCCTGTCCTGTCTCACCTATGTAGTGCACCCCCTGGGCATTTCATGCCATGATGAGGTACAACGACATTGCTGGAGGAACAGGTGAACCCTCCTCCTGATTTTGTATTCCCCGATTCTTGTGTGGTATTTGTATTGTGTCCGCTGTGTAGAGCATTGCCAAGGTTTTGCATCTTCTGGGTCCTGGCATGGTTTTGTCCCGCATTCATGTTGTACTGCTGAATACTTTACTCTCACCATAATATTCTTGAGATTATGGGGTTGTCTGTATGATAATAAGGGTGCTTCAGGAAGCTGTTGCAGTCTTGTTCTTCCTGGAGGATGGTTGTAGTTTCCTGGCGATCTTGCGTAGGTCTCCTAGTTGGGTTATATGTGACCACCAAAGGAAACTGTCGCTTGTCTCCTTCTGTTTTGTATTCAATGAGATCACTTTCTTGTTATTCTGGTGGCTTTGTGAATTTGCTGGTCTACAATTCTGTGGTTATATCCAACGGTTTATAAAGTCTGATCTCAAGGCTTTAATCCGCTGGTCTCTGGTCTTCTTTTGTCGCGGATCCGGTTGTGTCGTATGGGGCTTGACTGTAGATGGTTGCATGTTTGGTGTGTGTCGGGTGGTAAAGCTGTTGTCCCTCAAATAGCTGGCTCTGTCTGTAGGTTTGCGGTTTACAGAAGTCTGTAGTTGGTTGTTCTTTATAGTAATGGTGGTGTCTAGAAAATGTACTTCATCAGGGACCACATAGTATCCACACACACTTTTAGTTGTGCTACAAACTCTTCACATTTCCACCACCCACACCCACACCATTATCTCCTCCTCCACTCCACCAACACACTTCTGTGAGAGCACTGTTTATACTGTGGGCTCTCCATTCATTTTTATTCACACTGATACACATACACAACATCTTCTTTCTTCACTTGCTTTCGTTACCCTTTGACACACTAACTAGCCTAAAACACATCCACACTGGGAGGACATGGAACACACAGATAACATTTCCAAGAGACACTGTTTTTAAGTTATCCTGTGCTTCATTCATTGTAACAATCGCCGAAGAAGAGATCAGTGATCTCGAAAGCTCGCCAAATAAAGACTTATCGTTAAGCCACGAACGGTATCATCTATTTTTTTTTGATTATTGAAGCTCGGCTAACACCGGTACTGAACCTCTCAACATATATATATATATAATAATAATATAATATATATATATATATATATATATCAGAATATTTTACTTAATATATCACCGCACATCATCTTACACTATCATTCATCTTGCAACACCATTGTCCACCCAACTAGCGGGATGAAGGCCTTCCCAAGGAAATACACCAGGAATTGCACATTTGCTAACCTCATCTTTCCATGTGTGGTTCATTCTTCTCTTTCTCAACAACATTTTCTGCGATTTTCCAAACTAATTTTTAACATATAAAAGCAAAAAACAACAGAATAAAAAAAACCATAGCAGAACCATCAGCACAAAGTGAATCAACAATATATCAAATAACATACACAGATCAAAAACACACAAAATAAACATAAACATAATCCTGCATGAAACCAAAGGCAAACGTTTACAAACTAACATATGTTTTGATTTTCAGTATACTGAATGAGAATAGCCACAAGGAGGGACTTAGAACCTGTTACCTGAGCATACCACCCACTAATCAAGTGCAAGCAAGGTTATGGGAAATTCCCAGTAGCTAAATCAGACAGAAGGACAACAATAAATTGAACAAGCACACCACAATTAAAAAGACTCTGTACTGTCATCCTAGATCTAGAAATATATATTGGGTGTAGAACTAAATAAAATTTGGTTGGATCTTATAGAAAGATCATAATTATATATATATATAGATTATATATATATCTATAATATACTAGCTGCGCCAAGTATTATCGAGCATCATGCCGTTCTTGGGCCCGCAGGCAGTAGCCTGGCGCAGCCGGCCCTAGAGTGACGGCGCGCGCGCCGAAGCAGCGAAGAGCCTCCTCCATCCGATCGAGGCTGACTCTCCCTCATCCACCAGCTGCCGGGTCCTCAACCGCGGGTCCCGCTAACACACCCCCACCCCCCTGCCGACCATCGAAACCCACCGCGATCGCGGACACCATGTGGCTCCCTCGGGACACAACATAACCAGGACACACCCGGACGGCGAGCTACGCTCAGGGAGCGCACGCCCAATTTCCCAAAATGAATCGTGCAACACGCACGCAGCAGAAGAAAGCTCTACTTACGACTCCCAGTATATCTGGACACTCGCCTAGGGGCCTTCCCCACTATCACTGCCGGGGAAATTCATCTGCATTGCGGTATCTTGGTGTCCGCAGTGGCTATAAACTCGTGTCGCCCTCCAAACTGTAGATATATAATATATATATACTATATATATAAATATACTATATAACAAGTGTTACGACCCCAAACCTATACATATTGCATACGCCCCCCACAAAGCAACGCCCCCGGCTAGGTCGTATGTAACAATCGGGCGAGCCTCCTATTTCCGCGCCAAACAGCCACACGTGTGAGAGACCTAGGCAGGTGGCGATTCCGGTTAAAATTCTGGTACACAAATTTTATAAAAAATCACAAGACAAATGCCCTACTCACACCATTTGGTGCAATGCAAATTAAGCAGTTGTACAGATCACCAACTGGGGGAAGGACAAGCACAGATAACATTCCAAGAGACACTGTTTTTAAGTTATCCTTGCTTCATTCATTGTAACATCGCCGGAAGAAGAGATCAGTGTATCTCGAAAGCTCGCACAAATAAAAGCATTTCATTAGCCACAGAACGGTATCATCTATTTATTTTTTGATTATTGAAGCTTCCGAGGAGAATTTTTCTTAAGAAATCATACTTCATTTTTTGATAATCAAATGTATGGCATTGGGGACTAATGTATGTCCCATGGAGACTCTGCTGGGGCTTGCCTGTGGTAAAAACACACTCTTCCAGTTTAGTTGGTGAAATGCAAACCAAATATAACTGTGCTGATGGTGAACTTAGGCTTTTATTTAACATGATATTTATATTAGAAGTAAGGAGTAATCATAAGGTCCCCTGTTTTCATTAAACATCACTGACTGTAAGGTATTAATTTGAATACCTAAATGAATTCACAAGTCCTGTAAAAAAGATATGAAATGGTATAACAGGGTCTGTGAAAGTGCTGCTCAATCAAATCTTGAATTCACTCATGCATGGACGACACGGGATTGAAATAGTAATAAAACAAATTATTAACGTATGATGTAAGAGTCTCAGAAATAAAGTCCTTAAGAGCAAATTTACCCTGAAGGTATGAGCTTGGGGTGGCATAAACCCACCCATCAAAACCTCATTTGGATAAGCCCCTGAACATTGTAATAATAATGATACAACATACTGCCGGCAGCTAACATACCTGTAGGTCTCGTCCTGTGTCTTCTTGGTAGGGCATGCTGCGACATAATGGTAAGATACATAGAGCAAAAAGTTGTCTGGTCCACAGCCAAAGAGAGTGGTCAAGTGAAAATTAAAATTATGTTGTAGTCTGTTAAAAAAAACAGAGGTATTACTGGGAGAATATATCACACCCACTCCTACAAGTAAAAAAAAAAAGTTAAACTCCGTCATGCATGAGCAAACTTACGTCTTGCATCCTAACAAAAGATTTTTATTTTTTCAAACTTTGAACCCACTCTTTTTTGGCTGTTGCACCATATATTTTTGCTCTGGTGTTAACAGTTCCACTGTGTTGTGTTTTTCATGTTTCGCTGGTAAAAATATATGTCTATTTGACAATTATAATGATTCTTCATATGAGTCCCCGTAATCAGGGAAATGTACAGTAACCACCCATATGCGTGATTTGTTTATAAATGATTTTAGAATCCCGACAGGATATAGCAATCTTTTTTTATTTATACCTCTAACTATGTTTTGCAAGTGTGGCATTATCTTTGTGCAGACATGCTAAAGTGATTTCCCTGTGTTAGATTTCACAGTAGGGGCCTACATACATTTCTAGGTAAATATTACTATAAATGTTATCTGATTTAGACCGCTAGCTCCTAATTATGAATACTGTACATTGTAGCTTTAATACGTAGGTAAATTGCAATATAGCATGATCCTTTGTATTTATAAAATTGAAATCACCTGTTACCACGAGCATAATGATAGGTGACAATCAGCAGCTAGGCACTACGATGCCAGGAAAAACTGCGAGGGCTGAACTGTGGCTGTAAATTATTTCCGTTATTTCAAACATTGAATTAAAAAGATTATGGTAAGACATACCCCTGGGCACCTCTAACAGCGTTTCAACCGGCCGTTTGGGCTTTTTCAACTGAGTAACATTCACCTACCCCCGTTATAAGTAAACATTAAACGCGGTGAGACCTGAACTCCCCATTAAGTAACCGGAGACGTGCGCGTCACTCAGCCAATGAATTGGCGAGTATAACCACAGATGGCATGATGGAACCTGCACATTGCTATGTGCGCTTCGCGCGAGAATACAAAGGGCAATCAGTTCATCGCAATAGAAACTCTTCAGCTAAAAACAAAGAGTATTAAGTTGCAATCCATTATAACCATAATTGCAGTTGGTTTTGGTTAACGTTAAAAAATCTCAGTCCCAAACATATAGTGACATATCTGTGATAGGATATCCATAAAGTATTTCATTGATTAATTTGTTTTTAAACTTAGCGGATACAAAACTTATAAATTTCAATAATAATTAAATAACAAGTAAGTTCAAAGGGTTAATAATGCGAATATTCCAATACATTAATATTCAGTTCTTAACTTCCCAATATAGGACAGTGGAATATTTCAGAAAGTTTCAATAAAAATCATATTAGAATCTTCACATAATGCAAAATATGAATGAAATAACAGACCCGTGGCAACTTAATATCAAGTGTTAACAAGATATGCAATAAATTCCAAACAAGTCTCCATGAAGCGTAGCTATTTATATTCGAAAAATGTTTAGTCATAATAGACAACACCAATATGAACAATAAAGAGAGTAAGGGGGGGAGGAGGATCCAGGGAATTGGTAAGGAGGGGTGGGGGGGGGTGGGGGGGTGGGGGTCGGGGGGGGGGTCGGGGGTGGCGTTGTGGTGGTGTTGCGGTGGGCGTTTGTTTCCCACCCCGTTGACTCGTTTACGCTTCGGGGCATGATCCACGTTGCCCCAACTTCCATCCCTCTCCTCACCCTTTCCATTTACAAGATACAAATACCAACGTTGCATGATACAAACATTTTAGGCCTCATAGTTGATTTGGTAATAAACAGGTTGAATTATCAGTACAAGAAGCATTAAAATGTGTGCCCAGGTGTCCTATCATAGTGAATAATTTTATCTATCATATGAAACGAAGAATTATGTTGAACAAGGAGGTACACAGGAATAACCAATTTCTATTTTTATATAAAGGGATGTCAGTGGTAATACAACCATTCTTTTTTATCATTTACATATATGTGACCCCTAGTGTTCAGGCCATTTCATTGTTAGTCAAGATGGTGTGTTGTGGCTCAAGTCGCATAGGTTAGCAGATATACATAAAGAACATATATATACACCAAGGTTCCCAGTGTCAAGAGGATGTGATGGTTAAAGATTTTAAGTGAAAGTTGTTTTATATCTGTCTCCATTCACATATAACCGTTCGGGGTGTCATGGTATCTAATTTGAAGATCCAAAACTTTCCTTTTGATTAGGAATGTTCCTGACGATCTCCACGTCCGGACTTGGAGTGGAATTGTTCTATCCCACTAAAAGAAGAAGATCTAATTCCCTTTGGACATTCCAAGATATATCTGCCACGCGGGGAACCTCTGATCTTTGTTTCTTATACTTCTAATATGTTCCATTATTCTAAGCTTTAATGGACGTAATTGTTCGCCCTATGTAACTATGCCACAACCACATGTCAAATATATACCACAATAGCGTATTACATGTGATAAACTCCTCAATCTGATTTTGTTTTGTTTTACGTTTTGAATGTAATACTCTTAATAGACTTGGCATAAGTTGGCATAAACTTTACAAAACCGCCCGTCATTTGAAGAAGCCTGTGGAGAAACTCACACCCTAGTCTGGTCTGTGGTTTGTATACATCTATGTGAAATATATTTGACAGTGGTTTTTATTTCAGCTTTTTTAAAATCAAAATGTTGGTATTCCTAATATATGGCTTAAGTTTGTTGTGCTAATGTCAATAATGTTCCAGTGTCTAGCTACAATAGAGCCGGATGGTAGTTAAGGCTTGTCGACTGTGTTGAGTAATAGTACAAATGGTTTGAAGCTTTTTTTACAATCTATTTTTTATTTTTTTCTTTTTTTTCTCAAGAAGTTAGTACGTGGAGTATGAAAAGCATACTCACTCGATAAGCTTCTTTAAGTCCATTTTGCAGTATCTCCCTTTGCAAATCTCGTGTCAAGTTCCTTTTGATTGTTTTACAATTGGATCTGTATTGAACAAATCCATTTCACCGCTTAGAAAGTGTTGTGCTTTTGTAATGCTTTGATTACGGGGCGTGGATTGCTGGGCCACTATCTGGCTTTTAAGAATGTGCTTTTCCTTGAGTTTAACTTCCTGACAATAATCAGATTGGATAGATTGGACATGAATCAATGAATAACAACAGTCTAAATATTCACTTTCTGGTTTGATGATAGGAAAAAGTGAAATGGCAAAGTATAAGCATTTTGTTAATCACTGGTCCACAAATTCCTTCATCGGACCTTGTATCCACCTTCCCAAAGTAAAAACATATCATCAATGACAATCTCCATGAATGTGGATATTTTTTCGAAAAGGTATTAGTGTGGCTAAAGACTGTGCATGTGCTCCCAATATCTCGCATAAACAAATTTGCGTATGAGGTGCAAATGAAGTGCCCATTGCTGTGTCTCGTGCTGTTAATCAAAAATGGTGTCGATAAAAAATAATTGTGAGTGATAAATATAAGATAGGATCTCTATAATACATGGTGGTTTGTGATGGTGATAAAGATGAGTGATGATCAAGTGCTTGTACTGCTGCAAATACCTTGTGAGTGATCAATAATTATGTAAGTGATGTGACAATCTAAGGTAACTCATAAAAATTAGGGGCCACGTAAAGTTGAAAGTGAATTGAGTAAGTCAGTGGAATCTTGAAGTATGACAGAAGTTTTTGTGGACCATTGCGTGTATAAAAATGTCATGTATATCTGGAAATCCCATCTCCCAAGAAGATATGCCGATACTCTCGATATTATTGGTCGTTAGCCGGGAGGGTCGACCAGAGATTTCTGGATCTTGGGAGTATTGGTGAAGATTGGGATCACGGTCTGTAAGACGAAAAGCTTCTCTCCTCTCGCTCAGTACCTGTAGGATGACTCAAATCAAGATATTATTACCTGTGCTAAAAAAACATCAGTAGGATCAGATTTTTAGGTTTGTATGACTTTATCTCCGTAGTTGTCGTAAACGCGTCCATCTTGTAAATTTAACATACTCTGGATTCAATTGCCCCCCCTTGTCGGCAATGCCTTTTTTTATGACCCAAGTTTTTGTTGTTCTCAAACTTTGAATACTAAGAGTCGATCATTTTGGACATAGATATGTTTGCCCGAGATTGGGGGTGAAATTGTACCTTTTCCAACAATTAGTAAAATCTCTTTCACCCATTTTTTGAAATTTGTAGTTATATCTTAAATCTTAGTAGATCTTTTGTAAGTTTAAATAGCGTTGCTTCTGCTTGTTTCATAATATTTATTGGCCTCAAGTGTGACAATTATACCATTGAAACACACAATAGCATATCATGTTTTTTTCAACTTCCAAGAATGCACTTGATGCTAATAAGTAGTATTAGTCAACAGGGCGGTGACTCTGGTCTCTGGCTCCTGTAATGTTTACAGCAAAGGCCCATAACTGCAAGTTGTCAGGTTCCTAGCACTGGAACGAATCGCACTGAAACCGGGCCCAGTTGCTAACATTCGTCAGAGTATATCGCTCCCCGCCCACTTCCTTTCCCATGTCGGGCCGACAGCAACACATCTGTATGCACATGCAAACCCATTTGTTTTCGAACTTTGACTCATCAAGTGGAGTAGTCCTGTCCTTCTTTGGGATTTTTTATAGCATTTCTGTTGTCATGGTGCTTTTACCATGCTTGTTTTGTTTTTAACGCATATGCCACTTGATAAAAGGCTGAACATTCAGTGCTATTGTTGATAAAAGAACAGAACTCCATTATGTAATTTAATGAAATAAGTTTGTGATATTTTTTCTAAATTCTATTGCTGTTTGTATAGGTCTTTATTTCTAGATTCTCATATATTTGATAGATTTCTACTGAGGAAAATGACTTTTCTTAGAGATAAAATAAGTGGATACGGAAAGTACCTATATTTTTTTCAAGACTATATTTTCTCTTAAGACAATATGTCTATAAGATTAATTGGACTGATATAAATGTGGCGAACAAATTAATCACTCAATTGATCAATCCATTGGGTGTTATAGTATAAAACTGTAGACTTTTCCTGATACTTGCTGTACTAATTTATGATTCCAGTTGCCTACTACATGTTGCCTGTGCAATATTCTCAATTGTCTTGGAAGCTCAATTATTCAAATTTGCCTTAATGTCCTTTCTCTCACATGTTAGGGACTTGTGGGTATCCTGGAATTTGAATCGAGCCCACTGCTGAAAGAAGACGTACTGCGAAGCACAAGTGGTCCTACGGGTTGTGTGCCCCCCTATTTTAAATCTCGCATATTCCGGTCATTAAAGCGGCTTTAAGCATATGCTGCAGGTGTGGGTTATTCTATTTTAATAATCAATCTGGAGTAAGAAAAATACTTTAGCATTTTCTGTTGTAAAAAAAACAAAAAAACCTTTGAAAGAAGACCAATTTTTTTATTCTACTTTTAACCAAGCATTCTGTTTCGCTATAGCAACACCTCTTACAATTACCCATATTAAAAGATGTCGCCATACTTTTTCCCTTCCGATCATAGATGGAGAACAAATTATCCGTGTGGCTATGCGATTTCTTTAGGTAAAGCTAGAGATTGCCCAATAGAACTATTTGAAGTACAAAAAAAGAAACTAAAAAAAAAAAAACGGGAGCTTGGAACTGACAGCCTTTAATAGTATCACGTTGTGTTGTTTTTAAAGTTGCTGTGTAATTTTTTGTATATTGACATTTTTTGCTTCCTGTTAACTTTAACTCTCCCTTTCAATAATGGCGAACCAAACTTTGCAGCGTTCCACATTTCTATGTCCCAAAGTGTGCACTACTGATAAACACGCTGTGTGAAACAGCCAGGGCTGTTCGGTCCCATCAAGGGAATCAGGGCACCACCCTAATAAGGAATCTGTCCGAAACCTAAATGGGCTGCCAACAGAATGGAACCCGTCACCCTCACGAACTACCGCTGCGACCACCTTGCTTGTCCTGGCAGTTTCCTGCTCTCACTCACTTCTCCTGAGCAGAAAAACAAGTCAAACCTCTCTCGGTGCTACCTCATTGCCAGAAGCTGCTCTATCCTTTAAATAGCAGGGGCAGTTGCTCCCTGTCAGGGCTCATGCAAAGTCCTTTTACCTTGTCCTGTTTGAGCTCTTCCTTGCCTTTGTTTTTGCCTTCTGCCTGTCATGCGAGAACACAAAACAGAGTTTCCTTAATGCACATTTGGGGGCTGCCAGAGGAGGAAGCAGAAAAAGCTGCACACAGACACTGTCTTGAGCACAAGGCTGTGTAGAGATTAAGTAACAAACCCAGACACCTATATTTCCTGGACACAGAGGACACAGGAACCTTCCAGCGACTGAAATGGAGGGCCACCCTGCTAAGTAGATCTCCTGAGATTTGGGATGTATGACGGAGTAATGGGAACATCCTATCCAGTCCCTGCAGATAGGTCTGGGAATAAGTTAGGCCCTTACAAACGGGATAGTGGTTTGTTATTTTGTTTTTGTTGTATGTTTTGGCTGGATAAGGAACAGGCCCTCAATAAAGTCAAGAATAATTTCATTCGACCCAAATCGGTCTCCATTATAGTACCTTCTGCCCACAACTCTTACTGGCCATCTGTGACGGTGCTTGCTCAAATCAGGAGCGGACCCCAGGGCTGAGGTAGGAATGTAAATAAACTGACCAGAGCCCTGGACAGAGTCCTGTAAGGAGTATTCGTAGTCAGTATGGGTTCGCTCTGCGGCAATGGTGCCCGAGTCCGGGGGACAGCAAAGGTTCAGGGCAGGGGCGGAAGGCAGTGAGGTGTGGGGTCCACGTCCGGGGTCAGCAACAAGGTGAATCCAAACAGGTAACAGAATGGCGACAACAAAGACCAACAGAGCTGCACCAACACGAGTTTGATCGGCGGACTCCCTATGGTAATTGCAGCCTTATAACGCGCTGACAGTATTGTATGTCTTTATTATATAGCGCCAAAAGTGTATCGGCGCTTCACAAAACAATACCTACACAATTATAATTATACTATAAGTGCAACAATCAGACAATAGGAAAGGAAATCCCCTGCCCCGAGAACTTACAACTAAGAGGTTTAATGTGAAACTTAGAGAGCGCAGGGAGGGAATATGTGCTGTAGATGGCAGTGCTTGGTCCACATGGTGTGGTAGAGTGACTGAGTGTGGGACAATAACCATGAGTGCAGGCCATCGGGATGCTTGATTTTTTGGGTAAAATTTAGGATGGTCAGTTTAAATTGAAAAGGTTAACACCATTACAGGGGAAGAGATGGCAGGGAGGCATGAGTGAGATCAGGTGTGTATGCTGGCTTCAGGCTTAGGGAAGATCCCCCAGCAGCAGAGGAGTAGATAGAGTGTGTGAATAGAGCTATTTGTGTGTTTTTTTTATTGACGGTAAAGAAGTTATGGGAGAGAAGTGTAAATAATGGTGCAGTACCCCCAAATGGCCACAAAAGCAGAAAGGGCAGGAGAGACAGAAAACCTGGACCGAAGTGAAAAACTCGGGCACTGATGGAGTAAACCTTAAACAATAACAGTCCATACTGAGACTACAGTTGCAGAGTGTTGTGTAGATGCTTGTGAATTTTCTGCAAACGGCTGATCAAAACCACCATTTCATCTGTATTTTCCATTTTTTGTGACAGCTGTGTATACTGTATAAACCAGCATGTCTTAATGTTCTTAGAGACTTCCGCTGACAATGTTGGGTTGTAATTAATATCTCGCTTAGTCACTATCCTCCAAATGGATGTGCATATGTTTTTTGAAATTGAGGTTTCTGATGCCACTGAGAATTACAATTTTCTAGGAATCTTGTGATCTTATTCCTTCTTGCTGTCTTTTTTTTTTAGGAGGAGATTATTATTTCCTTACAAGTGCATTCTGATAGTCTTTTTTTGATGTTATGGCTGTATCATCCTGAAGGAATTTGTCTCTCATAATATAAGCTTGTCTTTTGATCTGCAAATAGATCTGAACAGTCTTTGAATGCATAAGAACTGTCACTTAGGGATAATCTCTGATAAGTGCCTGAGGGTTGGGCTATCTGGAAAGGTTGAGTGCCAGCCTTTTTTTTTAAGAAGCAGCAGTCATCAAGACCCTGGGAAATGAATGAAAGGATTGGCTCTTCTCTGAACCTTCTTCTTATTAGGGATTCCACATCAGGTGTACAACACCAGTTCCCCCAGCGTGATGTCTCAGCCACAGAGTAGCCACAATATCTGCATTAGAAAGTTTTCATCCTTTCAACTGAGTGATAATATAATAGCATGTTCTTGTATAGCGCTGCTAATTGTACCAGCGCTTTACAGAGACATTTTGCAGACACGGGTCCCCTGTCCTGTAGAGCTACAATCTATGTTTTTTGTGCCTGAGGCGCAGGGAGATAGTGACTTGCCCAAGTTTCCAAGAACACCCTCATATCACATAGCAGCCACAATGCGGTCAGAAAGAGACCCAGGGAAAGAAACCCCCCTCCCTTTTATTACTGGTTAATTAGGACAAAACCAAATAAGTATCAACACAGGGGGATTTTCTCCCAAAACTTACACAATTAGCAAACATAAATATACTCACACAACGTTCTATGCAAGCCCCAAAAAACAGTGCCTTTCACAAACATCCCATGCATGCTTTACTCTGCAATAAATGACAGCCAGTATCACTTACTTTAATCCCTCCCCCCCCCCAAATATAAATGGTATAATCTACCCTGAATGGTATGCAGGAAGGAAACGACCCCTTTTTTTTTTAACAAGACCCGCCCCTGGCTGTGTAACACCAAACTGTTTTTAACATTAACTATACCTGCATTTCTACTGACTGATCTCAGAACACCACATTAAGTTAGTAAAGTTTAGGTAAAGAAACAAAAAAATCGCTGGGCCCAGCAAAGAGCAAAAAGAAAAGAAGGTGGTGCACTTGTGCCAAAAGCAACATGGCTTTAACTTACACTAGCACATGGTCAAAGAGTCCTAAAGTCAGAGAAAGGGGGCTTCAAAAAGCTCAGCATCCTTCAACATTCCGCCCACTTTAAGATGAAAACCGTAAAGATTTTCTCCAACATACTTTTGTAAGAGACAGGGTGCTGCAATTTTTTTCTCTCCTATACTGAGAAATAGGGACCTCTGTCCTCCCACTCTAGAGGTTCCATGTCCAGGCCCCTATATGATACAAATCAACCACATTTACTGTAGTCATACACTAAAGTTCCTGACACTCAATCTTGCTATTTCTCAGCACCTCTCCTTCCTATTTATCTTTCATCCCCATATCGGGATAAATGATCTGCATTATGATGCTACTTCCAGGTCGGTATGATACCATAATTTAAATGGTTGCAGGGCTAGATTCCATTGGTAACCCGGCATTTTTTCATTCTATATTCACAAGAACTATTGTCTGATAAACATCTGCCAGGTTGCAAGCTTGTCTGTGTTAGGTATTGTGTGAAAGGTGTGCTTGCATTATCCTGTTCCATCCGTCTCTCCTGTTGCTCTACTTGTTTGGCCCATCGCCGCTCCTGTTCCTCACGGCGGTCTCTAGTCCCTCTGCCGTCCTCTCTTTCCCATCTCCTGTCGCCGCTGCTCGTTTCTGCCTGTGGACCACCAGCCACTTCAGAAGTCCTCCTTTCTCTTCCCGCTCCAGTCTTAACTGCTTCCACTGTATGGGTCTTGGGCTTGGCTCATGTCCCCAGTTCCCAGTGTCCTCAGTGGCCTCCAATCCCTCAATTCATTAGCCAGATCCTGCATCCGATAATCCTTTCCCTCATCTGGGTAATAATCCTACTGCAATTTATCCCTCAAAGATCCCGCTGCACCCAGGATCTTGATTATGCTAGCAGACCCGGTGTTGTTCCATAATGAATCCACCAATTGGTACTCATGGACTTGTCCATCATTCTCCTGTCGGCAATATCTGCTATGTGTCCCTGGTTTCTTACGAGGATGGCATTTCGTGTATCCTGTATATGTGAGCTCCAACCTGCCCCCTGTCTAAATGAGATTAACATAATGGTGTGTGATTACGGGGGGAGGAGGTCTTACCAACTGGTCTTCTCCTCACTTCCTGATGAGCTGCCAAATAGTTCACAGCCGTCTATAGCTTTATCCCCAGTTTTTGGTCGACGTATCTGTTTAAAGATAGCTATAGTGGCGGCCCTCTTGGTATGACACGTAGTGCACAAAGACATACTGTAGGTCCCCTTTTCATAATTTCTTAATCCAGAAATACAATCTCCTGCAAGTTCAATTCAGAAATGAGTCTTAAATTGTGGTGTTAGCATTTAGAATTTGTATAAATTCATGAAAGAGTTCTTTACTTTCTTTCCATTGTTAAGAATATCATAGATGTGTGTGTATCCAGCTCTTCATACAGTTCAATGTCTTTACTGTACAGTATGAAAGGCTTCATGAATATGTTACAACATCATTCCCCCCCACCCCAAGTATATAATTTCATAGGTTGGTGCACTGTGTGCCCACAGCAGTAATTTGTGTTTGGCGGTAAGATCTGTTGTTAAGAGAGAAATTATGAGTAAGTACAAATGATAGTAATTCAACAACAAAATGTTATATCTGTAGAACTGGGCACTCTTGGATGAGAGAAAAAAACACTGCAATTTAACCAATTTGTGCTGATCCTCCTCAATATAAGATTCTAAGACTGGCTACTAAGAAGTTGTTTTTTAAGTAGTAGTAACACTATTTACTCTTTTATACATTTTATGCAATCTTCAACATATGATGAAGTGATATTACAAATTCATGCCAGGACGAATCTAGATATACATTTGCCCCACTTCAGTAAATTACCTATGACCTGATACAATTTGGTGTCCTGAGAGGACTGATGCCAGCCACAAGTATCGCGAACACTTGCCTGGGAAACTCTGGGGCAATCCCCAGTAATGCTGCAACATTTCTGTGACATTTCTGCAAACAGACTAATGGCCCTCGGATTAACACAAACGGGGTCCCTGACAGTCCCATTCAAACTGAATGAGACTGCCAGGGACCCCTGCTGTGTTAATCCGATGGGCCATTAGTCTGTTTGCAGAAATGTCATAGAAATGTTTGCCAGCATTACTCAGAGATTGCCCCAGATTTTAAAGGCAATGTTTGGATACTCGTTGCTGCATCTGTACCAATGCGTTTTATGGACCTTGTGGGAGGCTGTAGAAGGTGGCTATTGTAGGGGATCGATTAATATTAATTACAATTCTTCTTAGTGATCAGTTGTTCAGACTGTCCTATTTTGTGAATTTCTTTTAAGACTGTTTTGCTACAAAATAGTAGGATATTTCTTTATACTTGATAGCACATGACTTCACTTTACAATCTTACATTTTCCTGAACAACTTTTCTGTTTTATAACAATGTTCCCTCCTTATCTGAGGGATTTATTGTAATGTCTTCATTTCCTTTAGTTCTTTGAGGGCTTTCCTCTCATGGCTGTTTAGATTCCCTTTCTACCATAGTAGTTTAATATTCCCTCCAATTCCCTTGTGACTATTTGACAAAAACATCTACATTGGGTGATGTTTCTATACCCAGTCTGAATTACCTTGGATTTTAAGCTTGTTGCTTTCCTCAAGGAGACTAATCAGAAGTCCAATTCATAATGTCCTGATTGTCTAAATTGTGAGTGTAGTAATTGTTCCTAAAATGACTGTGTTATTCTCATGTATGTGTTTATGATGTAGTTAAGTTCTAACTTCCTATCAAATAAATGTGTGTCTTTATACTCTCAAATGGATCTGCAGTAAGTTAGAGGTGGCAGAGAGAGAAAGGCTCTTCTTAAGAAACTTTTTTGGGATGTTCGTTTAGTGTGCAGTATCTGTTAATGTTGATAAATAAATATATCATTCTAACGTAAGCTGTTATGATTATTTATTTTGTGCTCCTCCCTTGCTCCTGTGATAGTAACTCAATTTGATGCGTTCTTTTAACTCATTCCCCCCTTACACTTCTTTCTCTCCGTGACACGAAGTCTGGGGGCAGTCGGGGTTGTCATACCCCTAACAAAACCAAGCATTGCCAATTACCTTGAAAACAGTTTGCTATAAAAAACGACTCAAAGAAGGACTGGCGGCTCCACCCCCAATGAAGCTGACTGGTGAAATACATGTTGGATGTAGTGTTGTCACGATACTGTATGCGTGACGTCGCATACATGTGAAGGGAAAACGGGTAGAGATACTGTAATCTGTACCACCTACTTCCTGCCATATGGGCGTTTTTGTGGATACCATTCCAGTTCTAGAACCTGCAAATTGCCGTTATATGGGCTTTTTGCCAACAGGGTTTCTGCTCTGTTATTAGCTGACTCAGCTGTGATTATTTCATAACTACAGGAGCCTTAGAACTTGGGGGTACCTCTAGTGATTATTAGCTAACTACTTAATAGCTTTAGAGCATTTTGGATGTAAAAGAACCATTATTAATAATTATTAGGAAAGAAGCAGCAACTATGTAAAGTACAAAGTATCTAATGGATCATTGCTGTATTGCCATTACACTAATCAAGCACAATGTACTTTATGACTGGACGATGCATAAATCAGATACCTATTTAATAGTATAATATTACATTAAGGTATCTACCTTGTTAGCCGACTTCAATAATCAAAAAATAAATAGATGATACCGTTCTGTGGCTAACTAAAGCTTTTAATTTGTGCGAGCTTTCGAGATACACTGATCCTTCTCCGGCTTGTAACATCGCCGGAAGAAGAGATCAGTTGTATCTCGAAAGCTCGCACAATAAAAGCATTTCGTTAGCCACAAAGAACGGTATCATCTATTTATTTTTTGATTAGTATATATATATATATATATAACCATATACTGAGTTAAGTTATGGTGAAGTTAAAGTGACAAAAACCCTCCACAGGAAAGCAAATATAACTGTATCTCTCTCGGCATGTCTTTGGCAGGTCTGGCAACCCCGCCTTTCCCCATTATCACCCAGCATACAGCACTTCCACTGCAGCAAGGGATTCTGGAAAATGACATGCAAATGACACCACAGTGTCACTTTTTGCACACTGCACACATATATGCATATTTGCACACACATATTATATATATATCAGTGGTTACAAATCACCAAAAATCTACTCGCCACACAAAAAATCTACTCGCCACCTAGTACCAAACGTGTGCTGCTTGGGCCAATATTTACTCGCCCGGGGGTAAAATCACTCGCCGCGGGCAAGCAAATGTTAGGTTTTGTCGAACACTGTATATATATATATATATCGTATTTATAATAGATTTTCTTGAAACAGTGAACACTGGCAAACACATCACAGTGTGTACTTGTCAATACATAGGTTACTGGATTAATATCATCATTAAGGACCTAAAATATTGTTCTGATTTTTAGATCACGGTTTTATACACTATTAATTCATTATTGTATATATTGTACAGCCACGTTTTGTTCATTGAAATACATGTTCTTTATTTTTTAAATCTTCAGTGGTTCTTTGTCTCAATAATCTATTGCTACTGCAACGGAGAGGTAATTTCTTTAGCAAGAAACCTAAACTACTGTATATTGGGAAATATGCATACCTACAACTATACTTGTTTGTAAAAGATAATGTGCCATTTAAGACACCTAAAATTGTATTGAGAATATCAAGCAATACTATTGTCATATGAAAAATAATATAAAATTCATTGTACCACCAACAAGTCAAAATAGTAGAGCAATTTAGGTGTTTGATTTGAATAACAAGTCAATGTGAGGTTAAACAACTCCTATATTGGTCAGTTCTTGTTCAAAAAATGTATAAAGGTGTACAGGGATTTTCCCTGTTAAAGAAATGCCTCTAAATCCATCAGGGAGCTGGATAAGTGCAATAGGCAATAGGCATCAACCAGACTCCACCTGCCTAATCAGAGCTCTGTGAAATAGTATCATCTGAAAACAAGAGAGAGGATTCCTTAGCTCACATTGAGCTGACCAGGAAAAAAAGACTGCAGATATTCTATAGCTGACCAAGGACACAGGCTGCAGAGATTCCCTAGTCACAACTGATGACCTGGGGAACACATATGTCTTGAGCTGCAGAGGGACTGCAGGCTGACAGCAAAAAGGGGACAAGACCTTTAAACCTGGACATGGACATTGCTATAAACCCAGGAGAGCAAGAGGCCTTCCCACAGCTACACAAGAAACAGATAAGATACTTTCTTATGGGACTGTTGTTAGTTTGTGTTGTGTGTGTGTGTTGTGTGTGTGTGTGTTTGTGTGTGTGGTTTGTGTGTGTGTTGTGTGTGTGGTTTGTGTGTGTGGTGTGTGTGTGTGTGTGTGTGTGTGTGTGTGTGCTGTGTGTGCGCGCGCGGTGCGTATATATATGTATATATATATATATATATTATATAATATATATATATATATATATATATATTATAACAAAATTTGGGTGGTAATTAGCTTACTACACCCATTCAGTTAGAGAGTGCTGGACTAATGTGTAGATATTCTGCAAGGGGAGTAGGCCCTTTCTTTTGTTTATTTTGAATGTTTCGCTATGTTAAAGGAACAGGCACAATAAAGCCTCATTTTAGTTCACTTTAAACTGTCTCTGTTGCGTACCTCTGCACATGTCTCTTAAAAGGTTATACAAATAGTAACCCCACCAAAAATTCACACACTCTCATAGTATATAAAATCAAATCTAGCTCTTAGCCGAAGAATCACTACAATCACCAGTAAATTATATGAGTTATGTGTTTGCATTAAGCAGTGCTGTGGAGCTAACAAACCAAATACACATGGAAATAATTAAATAAATTGGCATTTATTTATTAGTAGAAATTAATCAAGTCAACTACTGAATGCCCCCACTGATATGAAGAAACAAACACAGATTTTTGACAACATTCTCATTCTTTAAACAATTTTAGATGGTAATTGGGATTAATGAAAGAAATCGGTTTTATAGTTATACACTTTAGACACTTTGTTGTATTCTATATAATTACTGTATCTATTTTTTGTTTACTTTTTTTCCAATTGGCCATGTATATTATTCTTGTTAGTAAATTATACAATGAGACAACTTGCCCTTAAAAGCTTACAAACTACAGTAATTTTAGTAATGCTGTTAGAGGAAATAAGTATATTATCCAGACTTACTGTACCCTAATCTCCCTAATTTTGGGTCATGACGCTACACAGCTTTTTAAAATGGAATTTACATACTTATACATGTTTTTGTGTACTCCTGCTGAACCTTCTTAAAAATAATGTTATGTTTTATTTTTCACTAAGTTCACAGCCCCTAAACTCAGATACAGTGGTCATAATTTTGAGCCCATTCTCCATTCAGTCAATTCTTTTATTTCAGGTTTGGAACGTAATATGAAATGTTAACTAAAATTATTTCCACACAGTAATGCACATATAAATACATACAGTATACTCAGTGGTTACAATCACCAAAAAATCTACTCGCCACACAAAAATCTACCCCCACCGTACCCCACGTGTGCTGCTTGGGCCAATATTTACTCGCCCGGGGTTAAATCCACTCGCCCGGGGCGGCAAATGTCTAGGTTTGTCGGAACACTTGTATATATAATATATATATATATATATATAATATATATATATAAAATCAAAAAATAAATAGATGATACCGTTCTGGTGCTAACGAAATGCTTTTATTGGTGCAGCTTTCGAGATACACTGATCTCTTCTTCCGGCTGATTACAATGAATGAAGCAAGGATACTTAAAAAACTGTCCTTTGGAATGTATCTGTGCTTGTCTTTCCCCCGTTGGAGGTGTTTAATGGCTAGAGGTGTCAAAGGGTAACTGAAAGCAAGTGAAGAAGAGTGGTATGTGTATCATGTGAATAAAAATGAATGGAGACCACAGTATAAACAGTGCTCTACACAAGGTGTGTGGTGGAGTGAGAGGGATATAAATTTGTGGGTGTGGTGTGAAATGTAGAGTTTTGTAGCACAACTAAAGTGTGTGTGGATACTATGTGGTCCCTATTGGTGTATATGGATGGAAAAATAAGGAGTATTAGTATGTGTGAGAGACAGCTGTGTGTGCATACATATAGCACAGTATGTACAGCAATGGCCTTTAGCGCTCATGGGAAGAGAGTTCGCTAGTGTCAGTAATGACTCATAAAATTTCGATCTCTGTTTAGGCCACTGCTAAGTGTCCCGACAGTTGCATATTGTATTCATGCAACCGTCTCTCTTTCAGGGTTTTAAGATTACCTTTGAGTATGGCAACCCTCAGATCATTCATCTTATGGCCAGAGTCAGAGAAATGTTCGCCAACAGGACTGTCTCTTGTTCCGTTGTGCATGTTGGCGATGCAGGTTCATTCTCTTGTTTAGCCCCTGTCCTGTCTCACCTATTTAGTAGCAGCCCCCTGGCATTTCATGCACATGATGAGGTACACGACATTGCTGGAGGAACAGGTGAACCCTCCTCTGATTTGTATTCCCGATTCTTGTGTGGTATTTGTATTGTGTCCGCTGTGTAGAGCATTGCGCAGGTTTTGCATCTTGGGTCCTGGCATGGTTTGTGTCCGCATTCATTTGTACTGCTGAATACTTTACTCCTCACCATAATATTCTTGAGATTTGGGGTTTGTCTGTATGATAATAGGGGCTTCAGGGAAACCTGTTGCATCTTTTCTTCTGGAGGATGGTTTGTAGTTTCCTGGCGATCTTGCTAGGTCTCCTAGTGTGGGTTATATGTGACCACCAAAGGAACACTGTCGCTTGTCTCCTTCTGTTTGTGATTCAAGAGATCACTTCTTGGTATTCTGGTGGCTTTGTGATTTGCTGGTCTACAATTCTGTGGTTATATCCACGGTTTATAAAGTCTGATCTCAAGCTTTAATCCGCTGGTCTCTCGTCTGCTGTGTCGGAGCATATCCGGTTGTGTTCGTATGGCTTACTGTAGATGGTTGCATGTTTGGTGTGTGGTCGGGTGGAAGCTGTTTCCCTCAAATAGCTGGCTCTGTCTGTAGGTTTGCGGTTTACAGAAGTCTGTAGTTGGTTTTTCTTATAGTAAGGTGGTGTCTAGAAAATGTACTTCATCAGGACCACATAGTATCCACACACACTTTTAGTTTGTCTACAAACTCTCACATTTCCACACCCACACCCACACCATTTATCCCTCTCACTCCCACACACACTCTGTGTAGAGCACTGTTTATACTGTGGGCTCTCCATTCATTTTTATTCACACTGATACACATACACACTCTTTCTTCCACTTGCTTTCAGTTACCCTTTGACCACCTCTAGCCATAAAACACATCACACCTGGGGGAGACAAGCACAGATACATTCCAAGAGACACTGTTTTTAAGTTATCCTTGCTTCATTCATTGTAACATCGCCGGAAGAAGAGATCAGTGTATCTCGAACACTCGCACAAATAAAAGCATTTCGTTAGCCACAGAACGGTATCATCTATTTTATTTTTGATTATTGAAGCTCGGCTAACACGGTATGATACCTCTACATAATATATATATATATATATAATATATATATATATATATATATATATATTAAATTTTAATATACCCATCATCATCTTCCTTCTTCACCCCTGTCCCCCCCCTGCGGGATGAAGGCCTTCCCAAGGATACACCAGGAATTGCATTTGCTAACCTTTCTTTCCATGTTTCTTCAACAACATTTCTGATTTCAAACATATTTTACTTAAAAGCAAATAAAAAAAACAAAGAAAAATCACAAAGTACATAAAATATATCAACATAAGATAATACCACACAAAATAAACATACATAATCCGCATGAAAAAAGGCAACGTTTAAAAATAAAATGTTTTGTTTCAGTATACTGAATTGAAATGCACAAAGGAGAGGGACTTAGACACTGTTACTGTACCACAATCAAGTGCAAGCAGGTATGGAAAATTCCCGTAGGATCAGACAAAGGACCAATATGAACAAGCACCACAATTAAAGAACTCTGTACTGTACCTAGATACTAAGAATATATTGGGGGTAGGAACTAAATAAAATTGTGTAGGAAATATATATATATATATATATATATATATAAATATAATATATATAATATATCTGCTCGCGCCAAGTTTATTCGAGCATTTGCCCGTTCTTGGCCAGCAGTAGCCTGGCGCGCGCCCGATAGAGACTGCGCGCGCCGAAGCAGCGGAAGAGCGCCCTCCGATCGGGGCGCTCTCCCTACCGCTGCCGGGTCCCGCCGGTCCCGCGAAACCCCCTGCCGCCATCCCGCGATCGCGGGACACCAGGGCTCCCTCGGGGAGCCCTGGACGCCGTGCAGGGGGCGCACGCTCCCGAAGAACTGACCGCACGTCTATGACGCGCGGCACGCCAGGGGCGGCCACTAGCAAGCCGGAAATCTCCGGCTTGCGGATCTGGCCGCAGTGCGATAAACTGTGTCGCCCTGTATATATATATATATATATATATATATATATATATATACGTGTTCGACAAACCTATACATTGCACGCCCCGGCGAGGTGTATTTAACATCGGGGCGAGCTCCTATTGGGCCCAAACAGCACACGTGTGGTACAGGTGGCGATTTCCATGTGTAAATCGGTAACAAAATTTTTATAAAAAATCACAAGACAATGCACACCAACATTTGTCAATGCAAATTAAGCATGTACAGGCAATCCTCGGTTTTCCAACACAATGCGTTCCTCAAAATGGCGTTGGATAGCGAAACGTTGTAAAGCGAACACGTTTTCCCATAGGAAACACTGTTTAATGAAAGGTTCCGTTCCTGAAGGCTTTTAATGCTAAAAATCACAAAATATTTTACGCAGACTATAAGATATGCAGCATACACATAAATTATATAGTGCATATACTGTATTATATATATAATATTACATAATATATAATATTATATAAATATATTATATAGTATATAATATAGTATAATATATATATTATATACACATAAACAACTTTGCAAAGCGTCGTAAGAGCGTTGGATAAGCCGTTTTGGCGTTGTAAAAATGAACATAGGTATGCATTGCATAGCGTTGGATAAGCCATTCGTTGTAAAATGAAGCGTTGTAAAACGAGGACTGCCTGTATGGGTAAACCCATGCGCCAACAAGTAGCTGCTCGCCGAATGTTTACTTCAGTACATCAGACCTCACTGCTACCGGTGCATCACAGTCAGATGTCCCTCCAGAAATTCAGGTATACAGTCTGTTGTTCCAGCATTTGATGCTGTGGTGGCTCAGGGAACGCTCCTCCCTCTCCTGGCAGCAGACGCACGAGCTATTCCACCAAACGTAGCTCCTTCAAACCACGTGCCCTATGTGTACACGTTTCTTCCGATTGACGGATTTCATCAGGGGATGACATGAAACCCTACAATAATGGGCTACTGACGGTGCTGGGGAAGTGGATATGTAAACAAAGAGAAAAAAGGAAAAATCCCACGTAAAGCACTCATGTATACAAAAGTATAAAACAAGTTTATTAAATAATATGACACAAAATAATACAAAATTAAAACAGTCTCATAATCCTCATGTGTGACAAACTCCGGAAGAATGCAATGGAATCCTAGCTGGCAAGTGCCAGAACATAAGATGTAATATATACAGACACTATACCAACAGGTGGTAAAGGCAAAAGATAATGCCTCCAACCTGTATGACCGGACGGTCAAACAATAAGGACTGACAGTCAAAGTGAAGCAAACAACCAGAAATACTGCACTAACTAAGGATCTGGCAGATAAGGTCAGGTGCTGGGATTGAAATACAATAAACTACCCACATGGTGAAATGGGAAAGGAATGAGCTATTCAGGGGTGTGGTGGTAGGAAAATAAATGCTGTAAAAATAGATTAATGATGAGCACACACACAGGGGACCCAGTTGGCAACACAATGCAGAATTGATAATCAAGTGGCACTAAAATATAACAGAGGTAAGGGTGACAGCTAAAGATCACATAGCTTTGTGCTCCAAAATCAAGCTTGGATGAGTATCAATAATCACAGCAAGATAAGGCAGTACTTAGCCCAATGAGTCATCCTTGAGTCTGTGCACAACAGTCCAGCATGTGTGGTAAACACACACGATCTACCACCAGTAGCAGAGTCAATCCGGAAGTGCATGGAGGTCCACACTGGAGAGAGTATGAGAGGACAAACAAGGTTTGTTAGAACTAGTCTGTTAGAACCGGGAGATATATATATTATACGAAGGAGATAGGGGAGGAGGAATAGAGCGTCTCTAAATACCAATATTTGAGCCAATGTCTAGGTAATCCTCCCCCCTCGGTCCTTTGTTGAATATCCACCACTTTGTCGGTCCAATGGAGTATATAATACTCTAAATGCAGATATTAGATATTTTATGATATAATATATTATATTACTATATACTATAAATATATATATATATATATATATTATTATAACTGTACCCCTCTTAT
>WSYH01009922.1:0-24592 GCA_036426205.1 Ascaphus truei | reverse complement strand
CGGGTGGGGGAGGCGGGTTGCGTTCTGGCGCCTTTCTCGGGCAATGGTGAAAGTTATTCTGGACATCTGTATATAAAGAAGCACTGAACAAAATGTGAGAGGATGCTGTGAGCACAAACAAACGAAATACTGAATACAAACATACAAAGAGTTCCTTAATAAAGCTGAAGTAAGACTTTGGCAAAAGAGGGGAATAAAATGTATTTTACCAAGTAACAAAGGGAGTAATGTACAAACATTAAAAAGTGCAGAAGCAAACAAAATAAATGAAGAAAAACGGTTTCACATTTTGAAGGCGATCACATGGTTCACTAATGATATTGCTGTCATTTCTTAGTTCAAATCAGTGTCCTGCATTCCTCTATGCCAGTAGCTGTTTAAGACCATATATTGGTTTTATGCAAATTGAGATATCACGAGAAAGAAGGTGATATATATAACAAAAAAAAATAACAAACTTCAAGTTGATGAATCAAGGCTTGTAAACAAGGGAAATCTTGAATACAAAAAGGGAAAACAGGGGATCTGATTTGAGTATAGCAGGACTATATGGGACCCCTCTAGGGCTTAACATAATGCACAGCATCAGGTTCCTGCTGCTATCGATAATAAATGCAAGGAAAGCAGCTGTGCCTTCAACTTTCTTAGTATAGTAAGTGGATATTAAATAACTGGTATTGATTTCAAGCCATAGTAACCCTGTCAATTCAATTTGTGCTAGCAAACAGGATCAATATTATTAAAACTGGTAGCTGGGACTGGAGCCTTGGCGAACTTTTGTACATGCATATATGGTTTTATTCAGTTAGTTAAAAGCTATACTGCTTAAAGAAACAATTTCTGTATACACTGCGATAAAAGAATAGTAAACATTTCCATGAATTAGGAATTAATAAGCGGCTGTGTGTTAGCTAATAACTGTTTAAATGTGCAATCACCCCAACCCAGCGTTTTCTAATTGGGTATTATGTATACCTATATATAATATAAATATCTTAAAACCACAAGAAAATATATATATATATATTATATATATATATATATATATATATATATATATATATATGTCTTGTGGTTTTAAGATATTTATATATTTAATATACCATTTAAAGGTATGGTTCTGTTTTTAGCCATTTTGGAATGAATGGGACGTACGTCTGACATTTTAATAAATAAAATCACCCTGGCAAGCCATTATGAAAACCCGTAACAAAAAAATGCTAGGTTGGGGGGATTTTCCTTTTAGAGATATTTGGGCCCTATTAACTAAGTGTACTATGCCATAAGACACCTTCCAGTGCAGGACAGTACCTTACAGACCCTTCAAGTGAATATGTTCTGGGCAGAGAAGGTCTCTATGCAGTAGCATTGCTAAGTAAATATGGGCCATTATCCAGAACTTTAAAAATGAAAGGTCATGAACCATTTACTCATGAGGCGGAAACCGAGAAAGAGGCAGATTATCAGTGTACTCAATTTTAGAATCACCTTATGTGCATTATGTTTTTAAATATATATCCAAACTTATGTAATCTGATCTGATTATGACATACAGTAAACAAACAGAGCAATCAAAATGGACAAGTATCGGGGAGTAAAGGACATGCTGTTTGACCCACAAAAGGCCATCATTGGAAATGGCCAAATAGATGGGGAGGTTAAGGAAAGTTTACTCCAAAAGTTGCTTTTGACCTGGCCAACAGGGAATTCAACCTTACGAATTTGAAGTTAAAGCTCAGTTTGATTAGCTTTTATTTGACAATAAACTGTGAGTTATGGAAGCCTGAGTCCGCTAGCATAGCCACATACTTCCTTTGGCCTGATTTGCATTACTTTTACAGTTAAATGTTGAATATAAAACATACGGTTGAGACAGTAGGAGTTTCCTTACAGATAATTGAACTTACCTCCTTGCTCATCCAACATAACCAAAGATCCTGATACCAGCATCTTTTACTACATCCCCAGAATGGTAGCAAGACAGAAAAGAGACAGAAAGAATCAGTGAAAGTACAATCAATAAATTGATAGCACAAAAGAAAAGGAATTACAGTAGATGTACACCAGGTCAATAATTGCTTAAACATTAATGTTTAACATACAGTACTGTAACCAAGCTAGTATTACAAGTTTAGTCGTACTGGTCTGGAGAAGTGTGGATTTGTGGTATGTTGTGATCATTTTCTAATGACCGACAGGAGAGTCACAAAACACTGTAAGAAGAGACTTATAGGTTTAAAGCTCTCGCAATTTTACTTTCTGAGTCCCAAGTGCGGTCAAGTGGCATGAAACAGATTTTGATGTACAGTACCATTATCCCATTGTGCAATTAAACAATGAGGCACCCCTAAAAAATGTACTCTATATACTGTATGCTTACTGAAAGTAGGTAGTCAAAGGAATTTAGGGGTGAATCCCTGCTACAAACTGATACACAGACATTCCTTTATATGATAAAAGCAGAACATGTTGCTTCATGTTCCATGCACCTGGGCGGGCTGTACTTTAAAGGCAGAGTTTATTCCTTAGAAATATGGGAGTTAGCTTGAAAGAGAGTCCCTCGGCAATGCCAATCAAAGGGTTAGCTTGATGTGCGTGGGAATAAAAACTGTGCCTGTGGAGCTTTGTGAAGTGAAACTGTTAAAAAACAAATCAATGTAAGCAAATATTAATGCAACGTGTGTCGGGAAGTTCATTTCACAAACCCTCAGGAACAATTTAGTTATGCAAACATGGGATTACGATGTTGATTCACATGGATTGTGCCTCTGTAATTTAATGTACTCATAATGTGTAGAAATAAAAATTGTGCATACTGTATGAGCTTTTGTCAAAAGTGGCCACCAGCAGATCCAATCAATAAGTACAAATACAGTATAGACATATAGAATTGTGGTGCTTACCAAAAATATCATAGCAAGCCTGACACACAAACTCTTCAGGGAAAAGGTACGGAATCTTCCCAGCCTTTGGTTTACCTTATTAATTCAACACTTTATGTAATAATATGGGTAATCAAAGGGTACACCTCAACTTCACCTCAGAATGTTAAGTTTAGTGAAGAGAAGGGCACTTCTTGCGGACGATATAAATGTGTGTTTACCTTAGGGGAAAAACCCCACCGTCATGATTTGGTGGGGCTACAGTACTCTAACTAATTCAATCTTATAAGAGGGTAGCAATGATGCATTGTTTATCAGAGCAATTTGAGTCAGTGAAGGCAAAATTAGACCTGTGTTAACTCCAGGGAGGGGAGAGAATTGCGTATGCTCACGGAATCACACAATGTTATATAGGGTGTTGAACAAGGCTAAAAATAGAATTATGAGCTAGTTGGAGGTAAATTATAGCCAGCACAAGGCCATCTCCCGTTATTGTTTGTTTAAGGATTAATTTCATTTGATTCTCACGTATGTCGTTCTCATGAGTTAGCCCTGTCTTCAATCATTTACATGAATCCCTCATCCAAGTACCATAACCTACTTACTGTAGAAAATACTCGCCAGAAGCAAGCAAGTTAAGAAAATCTGGCACAGTTATACATATAAAAACTGTAATAATCTAGATGCTATCTTGATGGATCAATGTAATAGAACTTTGTGTATTGATATAATTCTTCTATCACCATTAATGGATGTATATAAACAGTTTGACGTAACCCATACTTATGAGACTATTAAAGTGTCTGTATAGTGTACAATTAATGACATCTGTCTACCAGTAAAGTCAATACCAGGAAACTTTTCAAGCCCATAGTAACAAGGTCTAGATCCAAAAAAGGTCCATGCTTTGAAGAATGGTTATTGGACGTGTATTAATCAATAATGTTTGATGTGGACCTTTACTTGTGAGTAAATTCACTAGTAATGTAAGCCAGGACGAAATCCAACGGACTTAGGCTCCATATTCATTCACACTCACTCAAGATGTGTGCTTAGGGTCTTAGGCACCCGCAAGGTGTCATAGAATAGCACAGCTTAGTAATATGGGTCATAATCTAAGAGTCCAATTAAGACGATAAATACATTTGATGTGCTGTGAGTTTTAGTTCCTCTCTTTTCCAATCGGTGTGAATCTTGGCACCATTGTAATTGTAACCTCACTCAAGAAAAAAATATCTCCAAGTGATCCTTTTGAATAACTTGTCATAGCATTGTGATCTCAGAAACATTATAGGAAACCGCGACCCAGTGGTAATGAACTGCCTTGCAATGAGAGAGAAACTTGTCAAAGGCTTGTGCAACCCTGTGACTTCTAAGGGCACTTTCATATATCAAATGAAAGACTTACAGGCAATACTCCTATATACAATAATATTCTTGATAATGTACATGGTCATATAGTAGGACATTCCACACCCTCCACATTCCCAAATATTTACTATATGACAAGTAGACATACAGCATAATTTCCAAACATATAGTAGTTGTTTAATAAAGTCATATATTTTAACATTAAAGGTATCTTTCTGTATCGTATCCTTTGCGATTCAAGAAATATAGAGACTGTATAGAGCAGGGGTTTCCAACCCTTTTTTTACTTGTGCACTCCTGCTACAAATATTTGTTTTTGCGAAACCCAATTTAATAAATATTATTGCCTACTCATCAGAATATTGTCGACAAAACTATTGGACGATCCAGGCAGTATATTATCCTGAGATTGTGGAGGGAAACACACCAGATAAGGCCCCAAACTGTGAGGACATCAAGGGTGGTATAGATGTCAATGATAGTGGGAGCTTCCAAAGTCACGGCCCGCAATGCCTTTACTGCAGTAGATGCAAATGCATTGTGGGAGTGGACTTTGGAAGTGTTGTAATTGGCAGCTATACACACCCAATTAGGTGCAGTGTGGGGGCATAACTTAGTAGTGCAAGTCCCCACACAGGCCTAGGAACCCACTATACTGCCTGGGGAAACTGCCATTGCATTTTTGGGGGAGGGAAACCCCTTGGGGACAACCTCACGAACCCCTAGAGGTTCCCAAACCCCTGTTGGGAATCACTTTTTATGAGGTCATCACATCTCCAAAAAGCACAATAGTTTCAATCCTTTTGGTTTAGTAAATGTTGCATACTTTCTTCCAATTTATGTTCTATAATATATGATTGTAATTCCTAATTATTATGTTAGAACCTGGGTAAACAATGTTCTTGTGCAGTAAAAAAAACATTAGTCTCTCAAATTGAGTCTTCCAGGATAGAAGTTAGATACAGGCATACCCCACATTAACGTACGCAATGGGACCGGAGCATGTACTGCTGCGGCCAAGTTTATGTCGAGAATTTGCCGTCTTGGCCGCAGCAGTAGCCCTGGCGCGCGCCCCAGAGAGTGAGGGCGCGCGCCGAAGCAGCGGAAGAGAGCCATCCGATGGGGCGTCTCCCTACCGCTGCCGGGTCCGCCGGGTCCCCGGAACCCCCTGCTGCTGTCCCGCGATCGCGGGACACCGGGTCCCTCGGGGAGCCCCTGGACGCGCGTGCAGGGGGCGCACGCTCCCGAAGACGCGTGACCGCGCGTCTATGACGCACGGCACGCCGAGGGGCGGCCACTAGCAAGCCGGGAAATATCCCGGCTTGCGGATCTGGCCGCAGTGTGATTAAGTGTGTCGGTAGTGTATGTAAACGAAAATGTACTTAAAGTGAGCACTACCTTTTTCCACTTATCGATGCATGTACTGTACTGCAATTCATATACGGGCATAACTGATGTAAATAACGCATTTGTAACAGAATCTTAGTCTCCTCAGCTTGCGCAAGCTTCAGTACAGGTAGGGTTTGCCCCACTGAGTTGATACAATGGCAGTCATGCAAAAATATATACGTAATCAGCATAGACAGTGAAGTAGTAAGCAAAGAAAAAATGTCTCTCTTTTAGCTGCTTTCTGGGTTTACTGGATGACTATTTAGTATTTTTAGCACACAGCTCAATATTGAATTTTCTTTTCTCTTTAGAAGTTGAATTGTTTTTTATTTTCCATATCTGTTACCATATAATCCTTTCGTGCTTCAGTTCTCTGGTAGAAATACTGTGACCCATATTTAGCGGTGCTATTCCATAAGACACCTTCCTGTGTCAGAAGACACCTTATGGCCATTGAAATTAATAGTCTGTAAGAAATATTCCCACGCTGGAAGGCGCTTCTGATAAGAGCAATGCTTTGTATATATGCTCCTGTACAGAGGTAGCAGTTCTTACTGTCTCCGGAGCCAGGACTGGATGACTGGACATCGTAGAGGGGTCCATGCTTCCAGTGCTTCCATGCTACGCCACAGCGATAATTTCTGGCACCGGGGCTGCCCAGTCGCAGTCATGCAGCTTTCCGGTTTGCGAAGACAATAAGTCTTATTAGATCTGCATGTCTTGTCTGCCGTGCCAATTGGTTGTCTTATCTGGTAGGATTGATAAACTTCCTGGAGAGCTTTCCATTTTTGTTAACTTCTGTCACTTTAACAACCCAGAGTTGGCCGGTGTATCATAGTATTCAATATAGCAAGACGTGCGAAACGCAGGTTGAACTAAAGTGTTAGAAAATAATATCTGTATGTACAATATGAGTGTTTTAGCCAAATTAGGTTGCACGTGCATTTCATATACTTAACAGTGGTTATCACTGGGCCATATGAAAAAGTTTTCTCAAATCTTACAAAGGCCCCTACATGGTGGAGGCTTGGCTAAACAAATACTATAAAATACTATAAAGCGTCAACATCTAGGCCAATTGGTAATGGCAGGACTTCCACACCGATACTGTTTTGCTGATCTTCAATCTATGGAAAAAGTGCTAGATTTATTTTACAACATCTGAGCAAATACTGGTTAATGTGTTTAACTTCCTTCAGAACCAATTCAAGCTCCCAATCTAAGTTCTCCAAGAGATCAAACACACAATTTGAAATGTTAGTTATTATAAAGAGAATCTCTTTCTATGTATTTCCAACAGATGATAACTCTGTTCCATTGGAGTCACAATCTATCACAGACTACTACACTAAACACAGACAGAAGGCACATAACACAATGACAAATCAGCACAATCACACAAGCCACAGCAACTCACTCACGACAACTGGGACAACCAACAGAAAGACAGCACTCAGGGAACATGGAGAAATCAAAATAAAGTTGCTTTCCCACAAAAACTTCAATTCCTACTATCAGAGTTCCAAAGTTTAGCAAAGTTTTTCTGACATTTCGAGATAACTTCATTCTGATGGCCCTAGAGAATTATCCCAAATTTGAGTGTTTATAAAGCTTTGAAATCGTGTGGATAAAAATAGAATCCACCACCAATGTGAAATTATTTAATACATAATAAAAGGGTTACTTTAAAATGAGTCTTATTGCAATTTATAGGTAGGTGATATCTGTGAAGAATACTAAATATTCTTAAAGACAAAAGTCAATATATCAAAAAATATAGGGGCCTATTCAGGTAGCTTCGATAAGATCACTGCCATATTGATCGGTTTGACAGTCGTTACCTCGCGGTTATGAAATTCGTGTAAAAACGGTATTCAGTAAGATTTTGTTTGGTACAAAAATGCCATAGCAGATCAAGATGAGGATCGTTGGTCAAGAGTGGGTTCTGCAGGGGAGGGGAAGGAAAAATAAAAGTATTGCCTTGTGCACGTATGCTCTCCCAAGCTTGGATCTTGGGGAGCCGAACAAAATTTACTTTAAAGCGCGTCAGCAGCAGTCAATGCACACACGCGCACACACAGCCACACACACACACATAGCCCCGATACACACCCCACCCCGCCGTGCTTGCAAAATTATGAAGGACACCCTGTGCTCATGCATGGAGAGTTGGGGATGTCACTGCTCTCAGCGGCAGTGTGGACACAGCCTAATTTTGCAAGCACGAGCTGTGAAATATGTAAATATTAGACATATTTGTATTTACATTGTATACTGTTAATAAAGGTTTTTATTTTCATATGATTTTGATTACATCAGGCAGGGGGGCCCGAGAAATTTCATAGTGAAAAGGGGGGGCTCGGCATAAAAAGTTTGCTCACCCGTGAAGTAGATCATAAAGGTAGTATATCATTAATCAGACATAAAGATGCAATATCTCATTATATCTATGCTGATGTCAGGCTGGTGATTCAGTATCCAATCTGGCTGTTATTGCACCTGCACTTTAAGGAATGCACAACGTATGGATTATTTCTCGAGGCACGGTTCTCAGACCGTATCCAGTTACAGCCTCTGATGATTATTGCAGCACTTATGTAATACACTTCTTATAAAGTATCACTAGGTATTTATCTAAAACCAGACAATATCAACATAGTCAGTCCTATGACAAATGTGAATGCCTGAATTACAACTTGTAAATATGATCGTATACGCTGTGAAGCGCTATGTACATTAATGGCGCTATAAATAAAGACATACATACATACATGCAGTTATGGGAACACACTTAATTTGCTTATGTTCCCTGAGCACGGTTCACAGACCGTATCCAATTATAGCCTCTATACTTTCTACTTAATAGATACACTGTCTCTTATATTAAACATTATACTGTAGTCATGAGACCAGTGGAAACCGCATTAGCCGCCTAAGTATTGAGCCTTCGTTCATTATTAGCATGAACAGTTGCATATGTTAAAGGACTCAGATCAGTTGCATATATTAACAAGACATGCCACACATAATTGTTGTTCCTTTGAAGCATTCTTCATTACATTTGTAACAAACAGTGTCAGTACGTAATGCATAGGAAGATCATACTCATCTATTTAGATCAGCAGTCCCCAACCTTTTTGGCACCAGGGACTGGTTTCGTGGAAGACAATTTTTCCGTGGCCCGGGGGTTTGGGCCCGCTGATTTAGATGTTCTGAGATGTTACGGCACATCAAAGTTCCAGCCTGATGTCTCGGCATACAGCTACTCATAATCACTTCCGCATGGTGACATCACCGCGCGTTTGGTCAACTGATGCACGTTTCGCATTTTCTCACGCTTTTTCAAAGGTGATTATGTTATAGTACGGCCATTTTTGTCAACAGATTGACGTGACTTTGATGTAGTTACCACGTTGCTAGATTGAAAACTCCTCGGAGCAGGGACTCCTTCCTTAATGTTACTTTACAGTATGTCTGAATAGCACTTATTCCCATGATTGATTATTTATATTATTTGTATTATATGATAGTATTACTACTGTGAAGCGCTATGTACATTTATGGCGCTATATAAATAAAGACTACAAGTGTATTTTTATTTAGGATGCCCATTGATTGTCAATGTGTTTATCTATGCCTCATAGGTAACCACAGTGACAATCCATGCATTTTTGACAAATGTTTGTTTTTAATTAATGTAATGTATTTTATTTTTTATGTTTTTTTTTAGGATGCCATGATTGGCAATGGCAATGTGTTATCTATGCCTCCGAGGGTGGGTAGGGATAATAGGCTTTTTACCCATACAGTGTCTGTTGGGGGGGGGGGGGGGGTGGCCATTGTTGACAATGTGACAATCTATAACCGCTGAGGGTATAGATTACTGCAGTGACAATCAATGAATGAAATGCTAGAGTGATTTTTATAATAATGTATTTTATAGTATGCACTGTATTGGTTATTTGAAAGGGCAAAAGTGCTATTAACCTTCTTTGGCTAAGAGCACTTTTGCTCATTCTGTGTTGGTGTTGGTGTGAGGGGTGGGTGAAAGGGTTAGTTGCCCGGTTGGGTGTTTAGGATTGAGGGAGGTGTAACCCTTTATTACCTTAGCGGTTAACCGCTAAGGTAAAGGTAAGGGAGGGTTTAATCCCTTCCGGGAGGCCTATCTCACACTCTGGCTGCAATATGAGGTGGAAATTTTGACTGAGGTGGGTGTTAGGCCATCCCGGGTGGATTAGCGGGAGGGATTAACCTTCATTATCTTGCGGTAGTAAACGCTAAGGTAATGAAGGGGGTTTACTAATCACGCAACCTCCCGGTAGGCCTAGCACCCACCCTGGGGCAACTACAAGCTTTCACCCACACCCCCTAAGCAACAAACGGGCACTGCCTATTTAACCTGTTTATTACCTTGAGGTAAGCCACTAGGGGTAATGAGGGGCGTGTACAATGTATTTGGATTACATAGGATTGAGAGTAGGGTGAATATGTAATGAGGGTAGCAATCCAGGAAAACCCTGGCTTCAATCCCATGTAGTAGAATACATTTTTCTTCTTGATATGACATCGCGATTACTAATCGCCCTATAATCGCCATCAGAATATGCCAGTTAAGCCGCGATCTGCATATCAAATCTACCTGAATAGCATAGTTACTGGGAAAAAAAAATGCGACTTGAGCATTTTTGGGGAGCTACCGCACAGGTTGTCTGTGCGACAGTGTGAGATCGGTAAGAAGCCATTTCAAGCAAGTTGACTTGTTATCTGAGCAATCTGAAAAGCTACATGTAACGGCTGAACCCCTTGTCTGACCCACCCAATCTCACATTGGCCCGTGTGGTCTAACCGGTCCCATTACAAGGCTGGTGTGGTGGTGCACCTGCAAGTAACAGGTTCCTGAGTCTCCCGCTTGGTGGTATTAGGGGATGTCATCAGGACAGGTAGCTGAGGTAGTGGGTGCGAGTCCAACTTACTTCACGTGCAGTGCCTCCACCTCATCAGGGTCTATGCTTCCGAGGGAGTGGTCCTGGTGAGGAACTCCTTCTCGGTGGTGACTGCCACTGTAGAGTAATCTCACACTCACACAGTGGGGGGATCTTTGAGACACGACATCTTTATTATAGACTTGGATGTAGCAGACTGCCCTATGCAGCTGCCGGCTCAGCCGCACATCTTTCCGTGCTGTCCCTTTGCAGGTACGCCCTCCCGTATTGAAGTGGGATTCCCTTTCTCCTAGGGAGATCACATGCGCCAAGGTCCCTGGACCACAGTGTGGCTTAGACAGACTTGATTGGTCACTCTGCTACCATAGTTACAGTACAGACAAGGTCACAAAAGATTCATTCCAATCCTTATGCAGGAAGATACATTCTACCAGATGTTCTGCCAACCTTGCAACAACAACTAAGACAGTGTTGTGCCCTTTATACCTCAGGGGGCAGGGGCATCTCGATGTCACTATCCAGGGACTCAGAGCATACAGCCACTCCCTCCTTACACAGGGCACAACACCAGGGTGTTGAGGGAAAAGCTCCATAACTACTTTGGAAGGCCTTATTACGGGACTTACTGCCAACAGGGAAGATGTATGCAGTCATTATTATGCATGGCTATATACTCCCCCTGGTTAATACCCACCGTCCCGGCTGGGAAATAAATTTGGTGTACCTTGCGCCAGGAAACACTGCAAAAGAACACACAAATAACATAGCAAACATCATCACATTGACATAATAATGCAAGCCCATCGCACTCACTGACCAGCAGGGAGCGCTAAAGAAAACAGCAGACCACTCTATTGGTTAATCAATAATAATGTCGAGGATCTGGCTTCTTCACCTCCCGCCCCACAGCATCATGCACAGTCACGCTGTATTCCCGTGGTATCCCTCGCTCATTGCAATACACCACTTTGTGCATGTACACACTGCGTCCTATCTTCCAGACCCGCATAAGTTGAGCTACCCTCTGCTCGGCCTGCATCCCTTTAATGGCTCCCCCTTTCTCTATGATATAATGTTGGATATCATTTTTGAGCCATCTCTCCCTATTCTCCTCTATCTCTCTCATTAGAGGTTCCGGGACATACGGGTAATCAAGCCCATGCGACCTTCTGTATTTTGCCGCAATAGCCCGTTCAGCTCGGCACACCCTGGTCAAGCTACTTTGGCCAGCCGCCCGGGCAGCACCCATGACAGGGGCTCATCGGTCTCTACCGGATCATCCAACCCTGCGGACCCCTTAGGGATAATAAGGCCTGCCTGGATACGATCCCACCTTACCCTTAGGGCCCTAAGGTATGCCTCGTCGTCAAAGTCACCGGCAGCCCACCAGTGATCAACCACCCCCTCCCTCTCTAAGATAAATCGGGTGCGATCGAACCAGGACACATACCCCTCGTACAACGGGGCCCACCACCTAGTCTCCTTCCGTTCTTCGGAGCTATGGTCTATAGACTCTTCTAGGGACTCCTCATCAGGCCCACCAGAAGATACCCCGGACGTACCCTCAGATTGCTGAACAACTCCTTTGTACGGTGCGGTGTTTCTAACAGTAATGCTTAGTACACTAGGGCAATTACTAGATACCGACACTTGTCGGGACATCCTCCCTCCTCCCTCCGACCCATCATCCGAAGTTCCCAAGTCCAGGCTTCCAGTCCGATCATCGGAAGGACCCCGTGACTCCCCGGGCAACCCTAAGCTGGAACTGGACCCAAATAAAATAGTGACGGGTACAGGGGCTTTAGCTAGGGCCTTGGGGCTAACCTTGGGTGTGGACGGGGTTTGGGGCTGGGACCGAACAGTAGGCATTGACAGGGTTACGACCTGCTCTCCAGCGATACCTGCCTTAACGTCGCCACAAAGTCCGTTCTTGTCTCCAGCAGCTGGGCTTCTTGTTCTGCAACTCGAACGCCCGTTCCCCCTGGTAGTAGGGGATCGTTTCCCGCTGCTCGACCGCAGAGGCGCCACCATCTCCCACTCGATGCCGCTCTGGTCCTCCGGAACCACCTCCGCACACGCACGTGCTGCGACGCCATCTTGGGTTGGATCCCCAATCGGGATCTCTTCCTCCACGAGGACATCCGCCAACGCCCGTCTGCTGCGCGATCCAGTCTGGCTCTGGACTCGCTCTTCCTGCTCCTCCACCCCTTGGGTCTGCGACAGGCACGGTGTCTTAGTACCTCGCAGGGTCGGGGTGGATCGACCTCCGTCTGATCCACTAGTCACCATGGCAGTGGGACTCCGGCGATCGGGTGGTCGCGGTACGGGAGACACTCGACTCCGTGTCTCCACACCACGAGGAATTGCATCCCTCCATGGCGTACCAATGGTATGACAGTCTCTTCTTATGACTGTCTTACTCGCCAGCCTAGCACACTCCTCGTCTGAGGATTCTAGCTTGCAATTCGGCCGAGGCATCCCAGTAGGAGACCGGCGATGGGCTCCTCGGTGATCACCTCTCCGATGGCTAAGTTTCTCCGTCGGAAGCGCCAGACCTGACTCCGACTCCGCGGGACTTGCACTCTTGTTCCAGAGGGCTCCCGGCTGTTCCTCTATTGGCATCGGGACATTTCCGGCCACTCCCACAGCTTGCACCGGTACGAACGTGGTCATGGGCCACATATACTGCAGTCCACAGTGGGGGCATCGGGCCTCGCTGCCCACGGCTCCGCCCGGCAGTCTGCACTGCAGGCAAAGACACGCCACAGTCTCCACACCCTCCACACGGATTACCAGGAAGCCTCCTGGAGCCGAATAAGGGTGAGTGGAGATCACCGGACCCTGGTCCACTTCGTCAGCAACTTCAGCCATCTTTACCAGCGGAGGCACTCGTCTCAGAGGTCTATACTGGTCAATGGCTCTTCGCAACTGAAAGGCATGGGTTGATGTAGCAACCCTTCCTCCCATTTTCTCTGTCGACATCCGGTGGAACCGCAAACCACTCCCCTTGGTTGAAACTAGGGGGATGTCTCGTAGACTTGTAGGCTGACCCAGCACAGGTGTGGAGTGAGTCATAGTCCATGAGGGCGCGGCTCCAGCTTTCGTGCCAAACTCCCCATCGGGGTGGAGTTTTCTCATTGGCGCCAATCCTGGCCAACAATTAGCAAACTGCAAAGTTGCAAGACTTTCTGCAGCATGCCCACGCGGTGTCCCGGGAACGCGGGAACCGCCATCTTGGTAAGTATTGTCCTTTTTCCCATTGAAGGCAGCGTCTGGCTGTTTGTTAATTGGGGTATAACAAAGTCCATTTCGTTCCTCCCATCGGATCACACTGTCATGCTCATTATTCTCAGGGGTATCATCCCGAGAACAAAAACATGATAAACACGGCGCAGCCACGGCTTTCACGCCATTCCAAAGCAAACACACAAGAGTCTCTCCTGTAGCTTGTTCTTCGTCCACGCACAGTTCATATGCGTGTTCTTCCTCTGACCGCAATCCTGGACCTTCTGCTCTATGCAGATCCTCCATTCTTGTGGTTCTCTCTCCCCGCCATCCTGGACCTTCTACTCTATGCAGATCCTCCATTCTGACGGTTCTCTCTTGATCGTTGAACACCGATTTCCTGTACGTGGAGCTCCACTCTGCGGGGCAGCTACCACATCCGTACAATAAACATGCCTTGTGCACCACCTTGTATACCTAATGTAGATCTGACTCGTGTTTGCACTACCTCAGGCTAGGCTCACTCTTTCTGTGTCTACTGTAACACGTTCCTCCAGTCTGTGCTCCTTGGTAAGTGATCTGGAATGGAGACTAGAGTACTCTGGCTCTTCCATGCAGTACCTTGGGCGTCGACCTACTTTTGGCTAGCCTAGTGCGGACCTTTCCAGAATTCCTGCCCTAAGTTACCAGTTTACCCCTTCAGGCGTCCCCCGCTAGCACTACCTCAAGGCGACTAGGACAGCAATAGCCCTTGGCTCCAGACTCACTAACCCCTTACGGATCCCAAGGCGTCTTTGCGGCATGCAGCTCCAGCATCTCCCTGACTACCCCTGGCTCCGTCCCACGCAGCACAAAGTGGCAGCAGACACTTCCCTGTTTCCTAATGTGTGCCTAGCAAAAGCCTGTCCTGTTAACAGGTATCTCAGCAGCGCCTCCAATTGTAACGGCTGGACCCCCCTTGTCTGACCCACCCAATCTCACATTGGCCCGTGTGGTCTAACTGGTCCCCATTACAAGGTCGTGTGTGGTGGTGCACCTGCAAGTAACAGGACTCCTGAGTCTCCCGCTTGGTGGTATTAGGGGATGATATCAGGACAGGTAGCTGAGGTAGTGGGTGCGAGTCCAACTTACTTCACGTGCAGCGCCTCCACCTCATCAGGGTCTATGCTTCAGCAGGGAGATGGTCCTGGTGAGGAACTCCTTCTCGGTGGTGACTGCCACTGTAGAGTATACTCACACTCACACAGTGGGGGTATCTTTGAACACGACATCTTTATTATAGACTTGGATGTTGCAGACGGCCCTATGCAGCTGCCGGCTTTAGCCGCACATCTTTCCATGCTGTCCCTTTGCCAGGTACGCCCTCCCATATTGAAGTGGGATTCCCTTTCTCCTAGGGAGATCACCACTGCGCCAGGTCCCTGGACACAGTGTGGCTTAGACAGACTTGATTGGTCACTCTGCTAACACTAGTTACAGCACTAGGGTCACAAAAGTATTCCTCCAATCCCTTATGTATACTACCCCTGGTTAATACCCACCGTCCCGGCTGGGAAATAAATTTGGTGTACCTTGCGCCAGGAAACACTGCAAAAGAACACACAAATAACATAGCAAACATCATCACATTGACATAATAATGCAAGCCCATCGCACTCACTGACCAGCAGGGAGCGCTAAAGAAAACAGCAGACCATCTATTGGTTTAATCAATAATAATGTCGAGGATCTGGCTTCTTCACCTCCCGCCCCACAAGCATCATGCACAGTCACGCTGTATTCCCGTGGTATCCTCGCTCATTGAATACACCACTTTGTGCATGTACACACTGCGTCCATCTTCCAGACCCGCATAAGTTGAGCTACCCTTGCTCGGCCTGCATCCTTTAATGGCTCCCCCTTTTCTATGATATAATGTTGGATATCATTTTTGAGCCATCTCTCCCTATTCTCCTCTATCTCTCTCATAGAGGTTCGGGACATACGGGTAATCAAGCCCATGCGACCTTCTGTATTTTGCCGCAATAGCCGTTCAGCTCGGCACACCCTGGTCAAGCTACTTTGGCCAGCCGCCGGGCAGCACCCAGACAGGGGCTCATCGGTCTCTACCGGATCATCCAACCTGCGGACCCCTAGGGATAATAAGGCCTGCCTGGATACGATCCCACCTTACCCTTAGGGCCCTAAGGTATGCCTCGTCGTCAAAGTCACCGGCAGCCCACCAGTGATCAACCACCCCCTCCCTCTCTAAGATAAATCGGTGTGCGATCGAACCAGGAACACATACCCCTCGTACAACGGGGCCCACCACCTAGTCTCCCTTCGTTTCGGAGCTATGGTCTATAGACTCTTCTAGGGACTCCTCATCAGGCCCACCAGAAGATAACCCGGACGTACCTCAGATTGTGAACAACTTTTGTGACGGTGCGGTGTTTCTAACAGTAATGCTTAGTACACTAGGGCAATTACTAGATACCGACACTTGTCGGGACACATCCCTCCTCCTCCTCCGACCATCATCCGAGTTCCCAAGTCCAGGCTTCCAGTCCGATCATCGGAAGGACCCGTGACTCCCCGGGCAACCCTAAGCTGGAACTGGACCCAAATAAAAAGATAGACGGGTACAGGGGCTTTAGCTGGGAAGGGGCCAGGGCTACTTGGGTGGGGGTTTGGGGAGGGGACTTCCGAACAGTGAGGCATGACAGGGTTACGACCTGCTCTCCAGCGATACTGCCTTAACGTCGCCACAAAGTCCGTTCTTGTCTCCAGCAGCTGGGCTTCTTGTTCTGCAACTCGAACGCCCGTTCCCCCTGGTAGTAGGGGATCGTTTCCCGCTGCTCGACCGCAGAGGCGCCACCATCTCCCACTCGATGCCGCTCTGGTCCTCCGGAACACCTCCGACACACGCACGTGCTGCGACGCCATCTGGGTTGGATCCCAATCGGGATCTCTTCCTCCACGAGGACATCCGCAACGCCCGTCTGCTGCGCGATCCAGTCTGGCTTGGACTCGCTCTTCCTGCTCCTCCACCCCTTGGGTCTGCGACAGGCACGGTGTCTTAGTACCTAGGGTCACAAAAGTATTCCTCCAATCCCTTATGCAGGAAGATACATTCTACCAGATGCTTCTCTGCCAACCTTGCAACAACACTAACTGACAGTGTTGTGCCCTTTATACCTCAGGGGGCAGGCGCATCTCTGATGTCACTATCCAGGGACTCAGAGCATACAGCCACTCCCTTCCTTACACAGGGCACCACACCAGGGTGTGAGGGAAAGCCTCCATAACTACTGTTGGCAGGCCTGTACTTACCAGGACTTACTGCCAACAGGGAAGATGTATGCAGTCATTATTATGCATGGCTACATACATATTCAAACTCGCATGAAAAGTGCTCTTACCACTCGATAAGTCACTTATCGAAGTTTAATGAATAAGCCCCATAGACAACTCACAATACCCATCTGAAACCGTGTTACGTAACAATCCCAAATACATATTAAATGTGTACAAGGTGTATATATATATATATATATACACACAGTGTTCGACAATCCTATACATCTGCACGCCCGGGGCGAGTGCATTTAACCCCCTGCCGAGTGCCGCTGCTGTGCTGCAGCTCATTTCAGGATGCCGGGACGTGATCAAGCGGGTCACCTAGCAACGCGGGCCGCCGGAAGAATAGCCCAGCCGCAGACATCCCTTGGAGGCACTGCAGTGACGCTACGCCACGCACCAACGCAGGCGCATACAAGCACTCTCTCCCGCACTTTAAGGATCTCCTAGCAACTGCCGGCACCAGAGGTGGGGAGAGGCCTGGAGATTGTGGCTGGATGTGTGTGCGGAGTGGCGCTGTGTGGCTGGAGGAAGTTGCTGCTGCTGCTGCCTCCATGTGAATAGTGGGCCAGGCGGACGGAGGGAGCCCCCCAGGCTGGATTCCCTCACTCTCATGGCAGGTAAGAGAGAGGGAGGGAAGTGGGGGGTGGAGGAGGGACGGAGGGAGGGAGATGCAACATACCACTGCAGTGAGCCGGCTTCAGCCATAAGAGCACCGTCACTGCTGTATTTCATCTCCTGTCGGCACCGCTGATAAGAGGAAGAGTGAGGAATTTGAGAGGGCGGACACTCGCTCTCGCAGAGGGAAGGGGAGGGGGTGTCTGTCTGTGTGTGTGTGTGTGTGTGTGTGTGTAAGTGGGAGTGTGTGTGTGTGTGTGTGTGTGTGTGTGTGTGTGTAAGTGGGAGAGTGTGTGTGTGTGTGTGTATAAGTGGGAGAGTGTGTGAGTGAGTGTGTGGTTGGTGGTAGTAGGAGGTTGGGTAGGGTGTGGAGTGTGTGGGTGTGGTGTGGTGTGTGTGGTGTGTGTGTGTTGTGTGTGTGTGTTGTGTGTGTGTGTGTGTGTGGTGTGTGTGTGGTGTTGTGTTGTGTGGTGTTGTGTGTGGTGTGTGTGTGTGTGTTGTGTGTGTGTGTGTGTGTGTGTGGTTCCGTGTGGTGTGTGTGCGTGTGATGTGTGTCCGTGGCGCGCGTGTGTAGGCTTGTATGGGCGTCGTGTGTGTGTCCGTGGGCGCGCGTCTGTGTGTGTGTGTGTGTTCCGTGGGCGTTGCTGTGTTTGGTACGTGGGCGGCGTGTGTGTGTGTGTTTCCTGTGGGGCGCGTGTGTGTGTGTCCGTGGGCGCGTGTGTCCGTAGCCGCCTTGTGTGTGTGTCCGTGTGCGCGTGTGTGTTATGTGTGCCACGTGGGCTCGTGGGGAAGTGTGTCCGTGGGCGCGTGATGTGTGTCGTGGGCGCGTGCTGTGTGTGGGCGTGTGTGTTTGTCCCGTGCGCGCGTTTGTGTTGTGTGTGTGTGTGTGTGTAAGTGGGAGTGTGTGTGTGTGTGTGTGTGTGTGTGTCACCCACCCTGTCTCCCTGTCTCCATGTCTCACTTTGTCACCCTCTATCTCACTTTCTGTCTCACCCTGTCTCACCCTGTCTCACCCTGTCACCCACTGTCTCCCTGTCACCCTTTGTCACCCTCTGTCTCACCCTGTCACCCTCTGTCTCACCCTGTCACCCTCTGTCTCACCCTGCCACCCTCTGTCTCACCCTGTCACCTTCTGTCTCACCCTGTCACTCTCTGTCTCAACCTGTCACCCTCTGTCTCACCCTGTCACCCTCTGTCTCAACCTGTCACCCTCTGTCTATCCCTGTCTCACCCTGTCACCCTGTCTCACACAATCTCTGTGTCTCACACGCACACGCTCTCTGTGTCACACACACACACGCTCTCTGTGTTACACACACACACACACACACACTCTCTGGATCTGGATATCTTATTTACCCTATATATCTTAACTGGCCTATACCTTCACCGAAATAACCTATACTGCTTTCTTCCAGATCTGACTCAAGCGTCACACGGAAGACATCGGAATCCCCCCTAAACCAGAAGACAGGTAGGAAACACCTCCCCTCCAACATATAACATTGTGGGGATCGGGGTACCTGGACATTGAGGGACTGCGGATCAGGTAAGATCCCAGGTGAGATTGCTGCTTTAGATATTGTGAAGCGGGAGCATCCAGACACTGGTTAAGGGGTGCAGGAAACTAGTCATTCACATCTGGCTTTTTTTTTGTAAATACGACATTTACACACACACACACACACACACACACACACACACACACACACACACACACTAAGTCAGGTATTCATTTTTTCCACCGCGAAAAAGACTTAGTTACGTCCCACCCATTAAAACCCAGCGGCCTATCTGCCATAACAAACTGATTTTGTGTAAAACAGATCCTGCAAGCTACAAATCCTATGACACAAAACCTAAAATCTATAACACGAGCACAAATGTATGAACACAATGCAGGATTTAATTTAGTTTATAATAAATTCAAAACGCTTTTCTTCCTAATCATGTTAACAAGCACATATCAGTACTAAGGAGCAGTGTGTAGGAACAACTATGGGGTAGCATCCTCGCCACTTACCTAAATAACCGGTAAGACGACAAACGCAACAATATGTTTCCTCACCATTAGATTAACGGTTTATCCGTATTGAAAAAAAAAGAAGCAATAAGACCTAACGTCAAAGCCAAAGGTTAAATTGTCTACTTTACCAGGAAACCAGGCCCAAAACCCATCTAAAATTATAACTACCGGACAACTGTTCATAATGTTGGAAGGACTATGCCAATAAATTGTTCGTGCCTTGAGACCAAATAGAGGAGGGTGTGCGCTGCCTGAAACTCATGACCAAAGCAAGACAGCAAAAAGGCAGAATTGAACATTGCCCATGTCTAAATCAAGTGGGGCCAGATATCACTAAATAAACCGAAAGTTGGACAAGTACAACTCAAAAATCATCAAATTAGATTAAAACAACCACGAGCACAAGACAACAATTCCTCTCAAAAAAGGACAAATGACCAAAAAGCCTCTCCTAACAATTACCGTCCCAGAACACACAAAAACAAAATCTAGGACAAATGACAAAATGCATGTGTTACTATGCATGCAACATCATAAATAACAGTTAAGGCTCACTGAAGGGCATTTCTTTAAAATGCGATCACAGAATGCATGTTATATACGAGACAAAAAACGGCGAAGAACAAGTTGTAACATCTCGACAATATTCATGCAACGTAGGATAATGGCACAGTCACAAAACGGTGTAAGCTACCCCAAAGAATGATTATTATTTTTTATGCAAGCTGGAAGACTGATATGCAGAGGGGAGAGAAATGCCCCTCCTCTCCTTATATACCACGTCAGACAATAAACGTATTCAATTTGTGATGAGATTTATTAGATAAGACTTATATGTTGAAAAATAACTCTCGTTTCCCCCAAAACCAGAACAAAGACATGCACAATTAATTTTTTGGAAGCAATATTTCTACATATTCTAATTCTAATAAACGAACGGTATCTCCAGATTGTTTCATCACTACAATTGCCTGCTATTTTTGGCGCATTTTGTATTGCAAATCTCGCAGTTTAATGAATAGGCGCTGTTTTCTCCCTTCATTATTAGGCTTCGAGGTCTGATAGAGGCCATTATCCTAAACAAAAAGGTGGAGCTGAAAATAAAAGTGTATTCAAATAGAGCATTTATGATCTTCCCAAAAAAGTATTAAATTAGGAATAACGGAATTTATTTGTTATGGCTAAAGTAGTTATACATACTTAGCACACATAGATTGAAAAAATGCTACATAGTGTAGAAACCACAATAATATGTGAAAAGTGTTACCAAAAAGTTAATGTTCTCCAAATATGGTGTAAAGATGCCTTGGATAAATAAAATATAGGCTGGTTTTTTATATCAATGCAGTACCATTATATTTTAATGCATACTATGGATTATGTTAAATGTAAAATTATATGCAAAACCATCATAAACGGGTACATATTGTGAGGAGAAAGGGGAATATAGAAAACCCCTAAATGACATCAAACTTAATGCTTCATGTTGTGTGTTTTCTTATTCAGTTTGGTAACAATGTAGACTATTTCCTGCGGAGATTTCATTCAAGGTACTGTGTGCACAAATATACATACCGTATAGCATGACAGGACAAATACTCCTATATTTTCATTGTTATACACTATATACTGTCAATATTGCCACAGGTACTATAGTCATTACAGCTTTATTTAGCTCTCAACACAAAGGTGTGTAGTTTTCCACAAGACATCGCAAAAAACAGCGCTATCAAATGCATTTGCATAAAAGAATTACACCCAAAAAGTGGACAATGTATGTGGAGTTAAAAATAAATTTATGAACGTTTTTGTTTTTTACTTGTGGCTACTTTGTAACACAGGATTAGCTATTTGTGTAATGTTCACATTTGATAACTAATTTAAAGGAATGAAAAGGAAATCAAAACACGTAGTCTGTCGCATATTGTAGTATATTATTTCTTTAGGCAGTGGACACCTGTCAGTGTTTATTTTTTGTAACTGCATGATGCTTCGGTTAAGATTGTTTGTCTCAATAATGATTTTCTTACATTCCCCACAAAATAATATATATTTATTAATAAAACAGTCTATTTCAGGATATCAGAAAAATCACAATGTTCACATTAGATAGATATAGATATTGAATATTATATATATAAATAAATTTATAAGTCCACAACAAGACTATATTGCATATTTTCTAAAAGAAAAAAAAAAACTACCTCAAGGAAAGAAAAACAACTTCTAGATACAAAAACCCATCACGTGGGGCAAAAATCAGAAAGGAGAATGAAAGTGTGGTCCCAGCAAGACACGAGTGAAGGATTAGGCAAGGGACCCTGTTTATACAGTACGATGGTTATCACATTACAGCGCTCTGAGAAGATTACATTATAAGTATAACGCCACTTTTCAATTAGTGAATGGGAATCATGAATTTGAGTAAATTCATGTATAGAAGGCCAACTAGATGCCTTTGAGATAACTTGTATGCTCAGAGGAAGAAAATGTTGAGTGACAAGGGCCAGATTCATAAAACTTCGATAAATAAGGCAACATTGTCACGAACGTGCTCACCACAAACCGGGACCGGACCGCGGGGCTGAGGTGGGGAAGTGAGAACACTCGACCTTAAACCACAGAGTCTGGTCCGAGTGCGGGATTCCATGGTCAAACATAGCCGGGGTCAGGATTGGAGAAAGCAGCGTGGTCGTGGAAAGCCGGGTCGATTCCAGGAAATGCTTCAGCGTAGCAGCTCATCAGCATAGGCGTGTCCTCTTAAGAGGAGGCAGGAGCTGGACATCATGGAAGGCCCTGGAACAGGGTATGCAGGTAGGCCATTGGAACCAAGAGGCTATGGCATCAGGGAAACCAGCGCTTCAGCACAGAGTGGATTCCCAAAGCAGGAAATAGGACGATGAGTAACGGAGGCCTCAGAAGACTGGGTATGGAGACAGGCACGCCATTTGGATAGAGTAGGCCCCAAGAACACAGTAAGCGGTGACGCTGGGATCCAGCGATCTGCAAGAAACAGGACAAGAACAAGGCCAAACAACAGGGATCCTTGTGACAAACACAGCAGCAACCACCAGAAGGATATATGCTCAGCAAAGCAGAAAGGAAGAGGAAGTCTTATATAAAGCCAGAACAGAACCAATAAGCTAGGAGAGAGAAGTGGACTGAGCAAACGGCCCCTGACGAGGAAAATAGCTAGGAATAGTCTTGCAGTGAACAGTCCCAGAAACAGAATATGTGATTAATACAATTTGCCAAGTGTCCACAAAAAGGGAAAAAGCCTTTTACCTGGAATCTCAACATCCTTGGCAAGGTGGTGAGGTTCCAGTCAAAAAGCCCGCAGGACCAAAGGAACCCCCTTACAAGACAATCTCCCACAATTCACAATAAAGGATGCAATTTATATACAGTAATTAGATTTCACGTGAAATTCAATAAAAATTGATACATGCAACTTAGGGAAAGTTCCTGCTTAATACAATTCGTTCGAATAATGAATAAAACGATAACGAGGCCATACAAAAAAAAAACAAATCCAGTGACAATGGGAGCTAGTATATAACTAATGGAAGATGCAATTATCCTGACATCAAGAGAGGAATCACCGCGTGATGATGTCTAGCTAAAGACAACCCATTCAAGCCACTTGACCCGTATTGTGGCCCAGAAAGTCCAGTCTAATTGGGAAAGGACGCCACGATCGAGGTGACTGATGTGCAGACCTATAATCTACCAACATTGTAGAAATTTGAGAGTGCCATTTAACTTGTATCTATTATAAAAGCCAGACCATTAAAAACATACTGGAAAATACGTCCTGTTACATCAAATTGCAATATTTTGCTAGGCTAATGTAACCTTTATTTTATTCAGCCTCCTGCCAAATAAGCAGTACATTGGATTGAAGGAACGTGAAGCGCACTGCATAACAAGAAACGCATGCAAAATATCTAGCTAGAGAGCAAAAAAAAAGAAAGAGGTTAGACCTTTAGGTACATTATGAGTGGACAAATCAACGCCATTGGGAAAGTTACTGAGTCCCAATTTCCCACTTCCCTGATATTAATCTTCATTAAATTTAATTTGACTATATATATAGGGTATATGTGTAGTCCATCAATATTAATCTAATCTAACATAAACTATATCTCACCTACCACCAACCGAACACCACAACAGTAAAGTATAATATGAAGAGACCTATCGACATAAAAGTGTAAACAAGGGTAAGTTAGCGTTATGGTTGTACCTTTATTTTAGAAATAAGAGTGGCCATTTAGTGACATAGTGGCCGTTCGTACAGTAGTGAAATACCAACGTGACAAATACATATAATAACCATGTATATTAATAATAAATGTTATCGATATAGAATGCAAACAACTAAACAAAAAAAGTCTCCACCAGTCGCACAATCCGTAGCCCCGCCCCTAAAGGTCCCACTACGCACCCCAAATCCTCCCAGACCCCATAGTCCCCGCCCATAGCACCAACAGACCACTATTCGCAGGAGGCCAGCCCTCAACAGAGAAATAGCCCGGTTTTAAATTTATTTTTCTATTTATAATAAAATTCCCTAAAGTAAGACACACCATTTCAAGTAAATATTTTTGACATTTGAATATATATATTGCCTGTACCTTATCACTACAAATTAGTCCGTATAGTTCAAATGTGTTGTGTAGTGTGTAAGCATGTGTGAGTGGTGGGTTTACTGTGTGTGGGTGTGGTGGGTGGTTGGTGTGTGTGTGTGGGTGTAGTGTGCGTATACTTTGTTGTGGGTCGTAGTGTGGGGTTTGTGT